>NW_024121721.1:1872906-1979574 GCF_016745375.1 Pimephales promelas
GTAATATATATTCCTATTAATATATAATATATTCCTGTTGATTCAGTAACTGCTCTGCTGATTCCGTGAGGTTTTTTTTTTTTTTTTTTTTTGAGTGAGGGATTGGTTAGACTTTCTCAAGCTTGTGAGTTTTTCCGATTCATTAAAAAGAACCAGCTCATAAGAGGGATTTGTTTGTGAATCAGACCATGCTAATCACACTGAATGTTCATTTGTTTGTTTGTTGCTAGTCCGTTCTGTTGCTTTTTGTATGCAGTTCATGAGGACAACTCAACATAGGCATTCCTCATGCGTCATTGTTGGACACATCACGAGTTCCCTCTAAAGAGAACCACTTGCAGGAAAGTTCAGAAATTTGGTACACAGGGAGAGGACAGTCCGAATATTAACCATACGATTTGAGTCTCTAACTCAATCTCTCTAGCGCCACCAACTCTCCAAATTTGCGCTAACGTTCATGCCAATTTTTTTTCTCTGATTCCTTGGCTTCTGATTCGATTGAACCCCATGACGTCATTATCGTCAAGGACGTTTTCTTGCCATTATTTCACAGTAGTCTATTTCACAGCTCACTCAAAAATGAAAATGACTTGATCATTCACTCAGTGGAAATATTCAGTGTCCTGCAAAAGCGACAAAGCCAAACAAGTTTGGAACAACATGAGAATGAGTAAATTAAGACAGAATTGTTGGGTGAACTATCCCCTTAGTAAAAGACTAAACCTGATGTCTTACAATTTACTGTTTTGTCCTTTGAACACTAATACACTTTAGGCTGGATGTAAGCAGCAGGGGAACACGTATGAAGCAAATTACACCCCAGTTACTCATTTGCTCCAAAATGCCAATTACCGATTTGGACTGACTCATTTGTGGCCTACATTAGTTTGCATATTCCCAGTCAAATACAGCAAGTGCTGACAACCAGCACTTATTCTGGCATGCCCTTCAGCTCAGATAGCACATGTTATATGAGATCTAGCCAATCGGAGAAAGGCTACGGAAAATGATCACCAGCCAGATATTTAAAGGAGCGCGTGATCCCTTTTTGTCTAAAGAATCCCAGATATTAAAAGAGCCTGTGAGCACTCCTATAGGTGTAAATGAAAGAATGTATACAGTATATAATTCCTACTGTTCGGTCCACTCTATCTGCCTCTGCTTGGCTACCTCATTTTACCAGCATGCCCGCTGAGCACACTTCACTCCACCCCTCAAATTCCTATCAATAAAGAGTGCTACAGCTCATAATGCAGTGCCTTTGAAAAAAGGCAGGGGTTTAAATGTTCCTTTACCTATCTCTCCCTTCCCCCTCCGTTCCATCCAGCAGAGGGGCCGTTAAGGGGTCCGGGCAGCACGGTTGTGCTGGATTTGTCTGGCCATGCCCAGTTCAGATGCATTAATCCAAACTCTCATTCTCTGCAATTTCCACACTTCCTTCCTGCGCTGCGCCCCGCACCATATGTTCCCAATCGCAAACGGAGGAAAGGTGCTTCTTCCTCCAACCTTGAGCCTCCTCCGAGGAACTAAGGCACACAAGCCAAATAGATGAGAAATTTATCTTCCTCATAAAAAAGGGCCAGACTGCTGTGGGGCTTGCGGAGTAAATCCAAGAGATTTCCCTTCCTCTAACACATAATTAAATTGAGTTGTGTTAGAGCACACATTAAACGGCATATCTCTCCCACTTCCCCCTCCTTGCGTTTCATAGGACAATGTGTGGCATTAACTTAACTGAACTGTCTTCTCAAAGGAGCCTGATAACAAATCAAAACCATCATGCTTCACCTCAGGGCTAGGTGGTAAGACGTTATAGAAATCTGTCGATCAGTTGAATATTTTGCATTTGTGGTCGACAGATGTTTATTTTTTATATGGCCAATGCCGATACTGATAACTAGAGAACTTGGTAAACAATGGCCAATGAGTATAATAATACAATTTAATGATGGCAAATAGTTGTTTAAATTATGTTAACTTGGATTTTACAAAACTTTTACACATTTGACTAAAATATTTGACAACAGAACCCCAAGAGAACTGGATTATAGCCAACTTACATGTATAAAGTTTTGGTTTTGTTCAAGTATTATTTATTCCTAGCCTGGGAAAACCCAGACAACTCAAAATGCGTAGAGATAACACGCCACTTGACTTGAAAGTGGCGTGTATGTTTACGCAAAAGTCATGATGTCATGTTGGATATTTGAAGAGTGACTGGCGGGGACAGTTTGTGTTTTATGCTCACAAAGGCTATATTCATTTGACTAAAAATCAACTAAAAACATTACTACAAATTAAAATATATGTTTTCTATTGTAATATATTTTAAAATGTAATTTATTCCTGTGATGCAAAGCTGAATTTTCAGCATCCTTACTCCAGTGTTCAGTGTCACGTGATCCTTCAGAAATCATTTTGATATGCTGATTTGGTGCTCAAGAAACATAATACTTTAATCTGTGTTGAAAACAGTTTTGCTGATTTATAATATTCTTCTGGAAAACATGATACAACTTTTCAGGAATCTTCAGAAGTTTAAAAGCGCAGTATTTATACTGAAATAGTTTTTTTAATGATTTATAAAAAAATGACTCATTCCATGATATGCCTACCCCAAGCTCTTAAAAAGAGAATAAGAAGTGAGAAAGACAGAGGGTCGTATGTAAAGCGCTATTTTATCAGACGAGATGTGCCTATGATTACTGCTGATTCTCAAGCATGCGCTGGATGCGTCCAACACGCTGTGCACAAAAGGATTACGCTGTCACCCCCGGGTGCTTGCAATCAAGGCGGTGTTTATTGCATCAGGAAGATTTATTTTTATTGAGCTGCTCATTAGCAGGGTTTAATCAGAGCCTTATCTTATGACTGTTCTAACACTGATATCGCATCGCTCATCAGCCGGGCCCGAGAAAAAGCAAACAAACTCGATCCTTCCCGCTCTGCAACTTTCAGCCTCTTCTCCATCACATACAAGGACGCCACCATGAATATGAATGAATCACGAAGAGATATGCAAAGGCATGTGAATATTACCAGCAAACACACTCAACAAATGCAGCAGATGCAGGCATGTGCTTTGACGCCACAAGGCCATTACTGAGGGAATTTCAACATAGGCTTATTGGAAAACGTGCCTCTACCCACATTTTTGCAAAACTCAAAAAATGTATACATAAAATTCACTGCAGTTGTCAGCTGAAAAAAAAAAACATTAGTGACAGTAAAACGTAAAAACTTGAATTCCTTTTTTACACAAATCATAATTACAGGGCCAGACTATCAATTAATAAAGACTTATTTTCCAGCACAATACTATGTTATGGCATCAAAACGCTTTTAGTGCATCATTTGTAATTCACTTTGATGTTTGCATCACATAATCAGTATGGCTATTTAGATGTAGTAGCCTAACTTTCTAGGTAGCTCAACAGGTACAGCCTTGTACGTGTGTGATACAGAGCACTCGGTTACTAGTCCAGCGAAACACAATAAAAGAGCTCATAGATACCACATTTCCACTGATGTGGTTCGCGTTCCTGTGCCGGCTCTCGGTCAGTTCTCATACGTGCGAACTGTAGCCTGTCGCGAGCGAGGTCTAAAAACTAACAGTGTATGTCCAGGTGTATGCACAGGCAGAACGGTTTTGTTGTTCACAGTATCGGTGTAGTGACTCTACGACTTGTAGAAGCCAGCTAAAATGATATGGTTTCTTCTAGAGATGCTGGAATTGGCCGATTTTCACGTGAACGGTCATGACCGGTGACCCAGCCGATGTCAAGTCTGACATATGCCGATTTTATGCCGGTCAAATGCAGTCGGGCGCTGCATGACATCTCACAACTAAACCACCACACGTGCACATGTAGGAAACCTCATGAATTACGGCCATTTCAAACCGCAAACGTGAGCAGCGCGTATTATTTCCGGCGTACATGTAAATCAGTGAGTGCATTCACACCAGGAGCAGGAGCAGCGGTGAAGCGGGTGTTTCGTCGCAGAGTCTATTTTTGCTGCGCTGCTCACGCTCAATTAAAGTGAAAGCACACTTTTGATGGACAAAATAAAGTGTCGAAAATGCACAGAATTTTCATATCTGGTGTGTTTTAACAAGAACTGGAGTATATGACTAAAAAGAAAATGAATTTTCTTTTTGAAAATGAATGAAAGAAATGAAAGAAAATGAATTTTCTTTTTGAAATGAACACATTTTTAGTTGTATATTGGATGTGAAAAGAAGGATATGGTTCTTCCATCATGACATTGCACTTTAGATGTGTGTGAATTTCCTACACCAGGAGTAATTTATATAGTCCTGTTTTATACAACACGTTCTCATCCTAGGGCGTCATATAGTGACACTTTTGAAATTTCGTCTAAATCCAACACACATGGCACTCTTTAACGTCAATATAACACGCACACAGCTTTGTTCAGTTATGGTTAGGTTTAGTTCTGGGATAGGTTTGGGGTTGCACCACTAGGAGGCGCCTTCTGGCCCATATATATATCTGCGTCTCATATTGACGCTAAAGGGTGCCATGTGCGTTGGATGTAGACGAAATGTCAAAAGTGTCAGTATATGATGCCTTGGGATGAGAACGGGCTGGTTTTATAGCGAATACGGTTCAGAAATGTTCCATGCATTTACTCGTAACATACTGTATGACTGCACTTGATAATAGGAAATAAAAGAAAAGTTCAAAAAAAAAGAAATGTTCCATGCAAAATGTAAAATGTTCTACCAAAAAAAAGGAGAGAAAATAAATATTTGTGTGTGCTGTAAAGTGGCAAGAAAAAATGAAATCGGTATCGGCGGGTCAAACTCTGTAAAATCGGAAATCATAAACGACCATAGAAAATTGTAATCGGTGCATCTCTAGTTGCTTCAGCAATGCATTTTTATTTTTGTTTGTCATTGGTTGCTTTTGTTAACACCATCAGTTAGGTTTAGTATAGGTGGTACATTATCAAATGCAATACAGCATTAACCTTTTAGCGCCACTCACCAGACATTTTGTTTCCGAACGGTGCGCTTGTTCACTTGCTTTGAAGTAATAGCGAATATTAAAAAGCATGTGGTTAACAGGAGAAAAAAAAGGCCATAAAAATCGATTCCATATTTTCGAAACTTGTGTTGGTTGGTCCGATCAATTATGCGATCGATTTTCAAACAGTGACAGCCCTATAGTCGCTATACGTACAACAATCAACAAAATAAAACGATGCCAAATTCATGTTCATCTGCTTCTAATGGACGTCACGAAATAAGAATGCCCCCACAGACACACTGACACATTTCCTAATGAGCTTGGAGTTAAGGAATATGCTTTGTAATGGCAATAATTAAAGTGAATAAGTAAAATCCTCATTCTCGCACCATGGATCAGGATAAGCCGTCACAGAAGTGCACTCAGACGTCATTCTCCCCTGGGGTCGGCTGGAGGAGCACAGGGTTCTGCTAGGGGAGCTCACGCACAGCAGCCAAGCCTAACAGACAGCACGGCCAAACCAGAAGAGCGGCCTCGTACCTCTTCTGTCTTCCACAAGAAAACCACCATCCCTGGTCATCCTTCTTAATGGCAGGACAGAATCAAGGGTACTCCGACATAAAGAAAAACACTTATCCTCCCATGAAGAGGAGTAAAAGGAAACGACAGCGCAATATTAATGATGTAATAAACTGATTGATAGCCAATAGGAGCTTATGACCACTGCCCTCAGAGATCCCATCTGTCACTGGGAGAACCGAGCCAAAATGACACGGGCTATAACACATGCTAGCTTTCTATCGATTAACTCTCTCTGGCCCTGGGCGGGGGGAAAACACACTGACACTTAATCGCAAGGTAAAGAGAAGAGTCTCAACACTGCCAAGAGCGATTCGGCCTACTATCACAATCTTTCCCAGACAAACCACGAACACATGGAGCATTTATCATCATTATGACTGGAAGCCGAGGCTCTTAAAGCCGAATCAAATGTCGGTTTCGAAACACAGCCCGAAATAAGGCTAAAGCTGAGATCCACAAACAGACTAACATTATTATAGTTCATTTGATTTGACACTGGGACTTGTAAATGTGACAATTTTCATACATTAAAGGAGAACAATGTCATCACAGTAATTACCATGGTAGCAAACAAGCACAAGGCTCCACAATGCAAATCGGAGAGCTTTGCAGAAGCTTTAGCCGGAGTACATCATCTTTAATTTATTACTCCAAATCCTTCAAAAGACAAATTAAAAACGAGGAACAAATCAGTGGTACACACTAATCCTCAAGTCTTTTTCAAGAGAAGAGATTGAACTTCAATTTGATTGGTATTTTGCACAGTAGGATAGAGAGGAAAAAATCATTTCAGACTCCAGTCCTAAAAATACCAGGCCATGTTAAGTGCAAATGTGCTCACGACTCAATCTATACATGGAGGGAGGCTGAGCTGGCTACTACAGAGGATTAGGACCCACACTACAATGTTCTTGCCATCAGCGTTTTGTGTATCTAAAATGGAAATCCTGATAGAAGCATCAGGGCATGGGTCACGTACAGCCCAGTACTCGTTCGCTGACTCTGCCTGTCACACGCAGCGAGTTTTTGGAGTGTATATTGGTGACCCCATCAACAGCGCTATATTCTTTACATGACGAACTAGTTGTTTATTGGCCGAGTGCGAGTCAGCGTGAAGGAGCATCTTATTTTGGCCCACTTCACCACCTGCACAGCAGGGCTGGACCCGGCCGAACCGCTCGAACCCGGCTCTTGTCGCTCCGAGAGGTGAAAGTTTTTCAGTGAACATGGGAGGGATGGAGAAGTTATGCTTAATGAACAGAGGAGATAGATAGCAGCCTTCTGAACGACAGGGATACAGAAGGCATATCGGACATGTTTGAGAGGTTGATCAAATCTATTTATACAGAAGTATCTGAGAAATGGTGCGGAACGTCATAAATATCGTTTTAAAGGGATAGTTCACACAGAAACTAAAATTATTTACTCACCCTCATGCCATTGCAAACATGTATGACTGTCTTTCTTCTGCAGAACAGAAAAGATTGGTAACCAAACCGTTTAGGTGACCATTGACGATTTCTCAAAATTGAGAATCGGTTTGGAAGGACATTTCCATTATAAAGCCTATTTCTATTTAAAAAAATTAAATAATAATAATAGATTAGATTACTAGAAAGTAATTTTGCAACTATATGAGCATCACAGCTCAACATCTAACTGCTTTGCCACCAGTCTGAAATTAAATGGACAAAAAAGATCTGATACTCTCTTAATTTTAATAAGATTTTTTTTTTTATATTCAAAGAGGACACATAACTTCAATCCCTGTGGATCATGCTGAGTGGACCAAATGGGCCAGTTCTTACGGTCCACGCTGTGCCATCTCCTCAGAGAGCTCAGAAAACCACAGGGACACTGAGAGATCAAAAAGGTCATTATGCACCCACTCATGCCAAATATCTGCTCTCTTATTCCCAGTTGAAGTCTGCTCACTCTCAGAAACAGTCCTGCTGGTGCTCACCGAGGCCAGGCGGAGTGTGAACGGCTGCAGGCTGTTGGGGCATCACAGCAAGATGACCCTCAGAACAGGTTTGTGGGGTTAAAAGAACAAAAACTTGGCAATACATACAAAAGTAATTCAGTGTCTCTTTAAAAACTACAATAATAAAAGCTACACTACCTTACCTTAGTGTAAAGCTACACTACCGTGTTTGTTAGGGTGGGGCAGTATGACGATACATATCATTACCGAGGGATAAAACATCTATCGTTAGAGATTTTGCTATATTGTGTATTGTAAATATATATGCTTTTAAGCTTGGTAAAGTAAACTTAAAGTAACAGCGGCCTAAAATACCTACCTGCTGCTCTGTATCATTAATGTGATTCAAATAAAAGAAAAAATAACTTACATAAGCTTTAATAAGACTTAATTTCTATTTAATCCATACAGTGAAGACTATGCAATATTTTTTAATAGATGTAATAGATTATTACATTTCTGTACTAGTTCTAAACAAATGTTAAATAAACCTATCGTACATGAAAACATATTTTTGTTGTAGTGTAATTGTCTTATTGTTTGTAATTAGCTTTTCAATAAGAGGAATTAGCTAAAATAACAAAAAAATAACTATTGTGATTGTAAAATAATATTTCTCATGTCATGAAATAAGAATTTGGTCATATCGCCCATATTCTTGGGTATTTGTCATGGTGCTAAATATAGTTATTCAGATCTACTTCAATTTTTTATTTACATTTACAAAATTCATAAGGTATATTTCAATGAATTCACGACTTTATTTAAAAGTGCAAAAATCATAATTTAAATTCTAAGACTGTACTAGACCTATATAACTGACAAACAACGAAAAGAAAAAAAGATAGTGAGAGTAGCAATGATTCATATCATGGACAAGCATCATGATGATTCTGAAATAACTGAGGTTTTGATTAGTACTGATGGGCATGTTGGGAGACATTATGGATGCACCTGCAAAATATTTCTGGTGCCTCACTGAGTCCTGGGCGAATACTTTAAAATTGAATTCTGAGGTACGGTTTAAGCTCGCAGCACCCTAATCTTGTTTCCACATACAGTAGGACTTGGGTCAGATATGTAATGAAATTGGAATGTGATGGAAAGTTGATCTCTCATAAAGAAAGGATGATGTGGCTCCGCCCACAGCCCTTCAGCTCCAACGGGGATTAATAACTCCAGGGATTTCCCCCTCCAACTCTCAATATCAAAACCCCCTTTCACAGTTACTCATCTCTGCCCAAATAAAACAGCGGTTCAAAATTTCACAACCTGCCCTCTTGCTGACTGTAACAGTTGTTGAAGAGCAAGTCTTTTAATTTGCTATTGCCATAAATAGGCTATTATGAGTTTGCCGCATCTGTCGAAGACGATGGCGGGAAGGGTACGGTTAAAGATGTCTTCCGCTAAGACTCTCAGCATCAGCTCAACTCCTGCTAGAACACTGACATTAGTGCGAGTTCAGTTCGGCCTAAGGCTAAATCACTGGTGGATGCAGCCACGACTGTCAACATGCATTTACTAACACACAAAAAGGAAAAACACAAATAATAAAAAAAATGTTTGTCTACATAAACGTAATTAAAAATGCAATAACTTCCTCTGAAATGACTTTCCTTTTCCACTTTGAGGACAATAGCTAAACATCTCTCAATGGCTCCCCTCCAACCATGTGTCTGCTTCTAGATGGAACCATCAAACAATTGCCTGAATTATTACAAAAAATACATAAGTATTAACAGATTTTTTACAACTTGTTGAGAAGATAAATGCAATAGCCAATCAAAGTGTTGAAGTTATTCAGAACTTACTTAATACTACTCAAAATGCCTGAGATTTTGTTCAGCGTGAGCTTATCGACCGAGTGCTTGTGAATCTTTTCATTAGAACCGGCAACAAAGTATAAACGCAATGTAAATAAGAGATTGAATGTGTAAATGTAGAAAGATTCACTGATTTTAATGGGAGTTTTCACAAGAGTGCAGAACTCAATTATTGAGCTCACGCTGAACTGAGGTGATTTACAGCTTCAGTGATTATGTGCTATTGACTAGCTTTCAGTACGCAGCTCAGTCAAATTTGAATAAAAGTTTTATTTTTCATGCTGCTAAGTACACACACTACAACGTTTTGGGAGTATCACCAGTATTAAATGCAGATTTTAATCCAAAACCACAAGGATTGACATCCCTAGTGAAAAAAACCTACAACAAAATATATTTAAAATCCATTTTTTTCATACCAAGTAGAAATCATACCATTAGTAAGGATAGTACAATCACGATCACGGTCTTGAAATGCAAAATTTAAAGTGTACCTGAAGTATACCTGCAATAGTTACTTTAGCACATTAAAATATACTTTAAAAAATCTTTAGTTGGACTGCAGCACTATTTCTGGATGACTAAAGTGCATTATGTACAAAATTGGTTATTAAAATTGGTAAACCTTAAAGAAGTTAAGGTTTTTGATTAAAACATTCCAGGATTTTTCTCCATATAATGCACTTTACTGGGAACCAGACTGTCCAAGGTCCAAAAGACAGTTAATAACAGTTTCAGATGCAGCTTCAAATGTCTTTAAAACGACACTAGACGATGAATAAGGGTCTTATCATGCGAAACGATCGGTTATTTCAAAACTTATTCCAAAAATGTAACTTTTCTAAGGACAAATGCTAGCCTTGCTCTATTCTGTGAGGTGCGTTTGTAACGTCACGTAATACGTAATTACGTTCAAAAGGTCACGGGCGACGTAGTCGTAAGTACAGAGTCAGTGTTTACAAGTTGAACGCATAGGTTGAACGTGCAAACCAACTCAAACGCCGTTTATCAAAAAAAAAAAGGAATTCAAAGGTAAAACAACGATGTCGGACGATTTTGATTCTGTACTTCCGGCTACGTCGCCCGTGACCTTTTGAACGTAATTACGTATTACGTGACGTTACAAACGCGCCTCACAGAATAGAGCAAGGCTAGCATTTGTCCTTAGAAAAGTTACATTTTTGGAATAAGTTTTGAAATAACCGATCGGTTCGCATGATAAGACCCTTATTCATCGTCTGGTGTCGTTTAAAGACATTTGAAGCTGCATCTGAAACTGTTATTAACTGTCTTTTGGACCTTGGACAGTCTGGTGCCCAGTAAAGTGCATTATATGGAGAAAAATCCTGGAATGTTTTAATTAAAAACCTTAATTTCTTTTCGACTGAGGAAAGAAAGACATGGACATCTTGGATGACATGGGGGTGAGTAAATTATCAGCAAAAGTTTTTTCAAAAGTGAACTAATCCTTTAATGTATAATTTACTTCTAGCACTTCGTTGGGCCCAAATTCCCCAAAATAAAAGGAAACACTGCAAAAACATGCAAACAGAATTGGCGAATCAAATGGCCAAGTGACTAACAGCTGGTATTCCAGGCATCTATTAAGGTTAGTCGAAAAACACAGAGGATCTTTAACAGAACTTACTATTTCTTCTGGATAAGCATGAAAGCATGAGCGGACTTACAAATGTTATTAAAAAAATCGTATTTTCTACTTGCAACAAATCAAAAATGGAACCCGATTCATAGAGATCCCGTGTATTGTGTTCCCGTTGTCATTATTTTGTTTCACTTCCAATGACACACCTGAGACATCCAGCAAACTGCTCCAGAACAGATGTGAAAGTTTACAGCATCCCTTCCTTGTTTCAAACACAGCTGTCCTCCACAAGACACTTATTTATTCACCACGGCCAGAATAAACTCAGCTTTCTCAAATACATTGAAAGAATAACTATAATCTAAATATGCCCTAGTTTAATTTCCATTCTTTGAACTCACATCAAAGTTGTTGTCCCCCGCCCTCCCCCTCTAAAATCCAAATCAATCACCAAAAACGCCAACAAATCCGCTGTTGGGGGGAGGTTTGCTGAAACGCTGGAAAAGATGCACATGCCGTGCCAAGTAACCTGCCTTCAAAAGGGCCTTGATCGCTATGGCAACAGCATGATCTTCCATAACCAAGCCATGAGGTGACCTGAGGTACATAAAAGAGATGTCCAAAAACCCTCCCAGAATTCTCCCTGCCAGAGGAAGCCGCTGTTCTGACGGCATCACATGCGCAACATGGCCCAACGGTTCACAGAGCAAGCAGCAGGTTAGCTAAAAATAAACAGCCTCCTGTCAGAGAGAAGGGGTCCTTTACTTTTTAAAGAGCACAACAATAAGTTGTTTTTGCATAATATTAATAATATATTTTCACACAGTTGATATGTCAGATTTCATACACGTCAGAAAAAAAATGTCGAAACAGTTTCTGTTAAATCCAGAAAGCTTGGTGTTAAGACTAAATGTTTCTGAAAGTGCAAGGGTGGATTAAAATGAATAATAACCAAAAAAAGAAAAAAAAAAGAGAGATATGAATATAGAAACATCAGAAACAGAAGCTGGTTGAGGGAGTCTCAAGAGACAATGCCTTCCGGAGTTCAGAAACATAACAGGTTTGTTTCTTAACCAGAAACTACTGAAAGCCCGTTTGGTGGTTAAAGATGTGAAGCGCGTTTGTAACAATAATCCATTCTGAAACAAACGCACGCTTAAATGGGAGAGACTCCCGTCATTGTTTTAAACAAAACTCGCAAATCCGCAGAGAAGCCTTTGATGATAAGCTGTGCTCAAGTGAGGTTTTGTCACCTTTAATATCTTCATTATACAGCAGGGCAGTTTTATTTTTCTTGCCTGAAATTATCTTAATATTTGAGGCTCTTTTGGAGTTCAGAGACTTTTTACAGAGAGGATATAAAACTGTGAATACTAATCATACAGATTCTTCCCCTCTCATTAATTATTAATCAGCAGATAAAGCCTTTTACTAATCCACAGACAATAAGGGGAGTGATGTCTGAGGTACAAGTTCAAAAAGCTCAAAGCCGAGCTAAACTCCAGACAGCAGCGGGAAGGAAAACTATCTGGGAATCTAAAATATAAATAAATAAAAGACTCCAGATTTGTTTGCTCATTTCTCATTTTTAAGTTATTTTAAAGAAGTAGAGAATTCTGATTATAATCATGTAAAATATTAATGCAAACAGTTTTAATACATTTTAAAATGTCATTTATTCCTATGATGGCAAAGCTGAAGCATCATTACTCCAGTCTTCAGTGTCAGTGATCCTTCAGAAATCATTCTAATATGCCGATTTTCTGCTCAAGAAAAATTTCCTATTATCATCAATGTTGAAAACAAATGTGCAGTTGTTTGTCTTTTTTTTAAAACCATAATAGCTTTTTTTCCAAGATATAAATGTCTTTACTGTCATTTTTAATCAATTTAATGTGTCCTCGCGGAATAAAAGTTTTTTTTTTTTTTTAATTGTACTGACCCCAAACTTTTGAATGGTAGTATATTTGCAACCATTTAATACAATTTATGAACTGATTTGACCTGCAATTAGTTGAAGTGTTGCCTCCCACATGAAGAGGCGCTGGGTGAGGTCTAACAGAGGAAGAGTTGTGTTTGCAGAAATATCCTCTGATGGCACTATTCCACTATTGTTAGTTTTAAATGCTTCTTGGTGGGTCTGTTTCAACAGCTTTTTTCCTGAAAAAAGCAAAGGACATTTATCTTTGCACAATGCAGCATGCCTGTATCACACAGCGGCTACGACATGAGAAATAACAGTGTTGGAGACAACAAAAGACAATTTTGTTATCAGCTAGGTGATACATGCCTCTCCGAGCTGTGGATGAAACAGAGGGCATATCACAGCGTTCCCACACAAGGAGTGCTCTTTACAAAGGCCTGACAGATTAGCGAGAAACATGACCAAACCCTTACTGCACATTTACACTATCAAAATCTCTTATACCAATTACTGATATGGACAATTCAAAGGAATAGTCGATACAGGTTCATTACGGTGAGCTTAATTGACATAATTTCTGTTATAATGCTGATTTCCATTAAATGTTTAATCTTCTGTTAAAAATAGGTTGAAAAACAGGACAGAACTTCACACAATAAGGGGTTTTCCATTCCAATGTACTACTTTTCCATTGATTTTCTACGTAAACGCGCTAGATGGACATGTATAACCGTTAGCTCACGTCTTGCATCTTTTGCAGCGCCTCGCGCATGAAGTGAAATCCGCCACTCAAGTTAAAGGTCTCGTTCTTTGAGATTGCATTTTTTAAACATTAGTTAGTGTGCAATGTTGCTGTTAGAACATAAATAATACATGTAAAATCATAAAGCTCAAAGTTCAATGCCTAGCGAGATATTTTAATTAACAGAAGTCCCCTTTAAAAGCCTACAGCGAACGTCCGGTTTGGACTACATCCCTCTACTTCCTTTTTAAGGACGTAATTAGAACAGTTTTTTGACTAATCTCCGCCCACAGGAATACACAAAAGAGGGGGCGTGGTCTTGTTGAGCTCCGACGGAGAAGAGGAAGAGTAATAATAATTCGTCGACAAACCTAAATTGATGTGAGGCAGTAATAATTTAATGTGCAGTAGTCACGTAACAATTAATTTTTAATAAATAAATTATTGTAATGCACGGCCACGATTTCTTTTACACAAAACACGGTAGCTTGTAAGGCTATATTCATGGTAAAAATGAAGTATGTTTATATAAAGTTGTTTGGATGAAAACAATTTCAAAAGAACTATACACAACAAAAAATGATTTAATTAGGAGGCATTACAGTAATTTTTGTATTTCTTTGCAGCAGATGTTTTCAACCTCCCTTGGCATTTTGTCACAGTTACCACATGTACAACTAACTATAAAACATATATTACTAATCAAAACTCGTGCACACATGTAACTAAGGTAGGAATAAACAATGGACTTATTTTAAAAATTCAACAACGCCATTGTTAATTGGACAGACAAAAAAAAGCATATCCCACAAGCTTTTATAACAGTTTGTAACATTTAACATTACATTTTAACCAATTAAAAGTAAGACCACTACTAAATAAACAGATTACCACTGTGAAACATCCTGCAAAAGTCGTGTTTGAACAGGTCCTAATCCATTATATTCATCTATGATTCAGGCTCAAATTGATATGTGTGAAAAATACTGTTTTTTTTACACGCGAAACATGAACACGTTACATTGCACAATGTAAACACAATCACAGCTGAAAAAAAAACATGAAGAACAGGACCTTTAAAGGAGTAGTTCACTTAAAGAAAAAAACTTTTGCTGATAATTTACTCACCCCCATGTCATCCAAGATGTCCATGTCTTTCTCTCTTCAGTCGAAAAGAAATTAAGGTTTTTGATGAAAACATTGCAGGATTTTCTCCATATAATGGACTTCAGTGGGAACCAAACGGTTCAAGGTCCAAAAGACACTTTCAGTACAAACTGCAAACTGTTCAAAGGGCATTAAACGATTCCAGACGATGAATAAGGGTCTTATCAAGCGAAACGATCGCTCATTTAAAAAAATTAACGAAGTTTAAGTTTTATAAGCTCAAACGGTCGCATTCGTGACTCTCCTGTTCAAACTCGTTTATCGTTCATTTTGATGAACTTATAGCTTATAAAACTTTTTTTTTTTAAATGAGCGATTGTTTCACTCGATAAGACCCTTATTCATCGTCTTTTGGACCTTGAGCCGTTTGGTGCCCAGTAAAGTGCATTATATGGAGAAAAATCCTGGAATGTTTTCATCAAAAACCTTAATTTCTTTTCGACTGAAGAAAGAAAGACATGGACATCTTGGATGACATGGGGTTTTTTTTAAAGTGAAAAAACTCCTTACTCCTTTCAAATTAGTTTAACTTTTCAACTTTTTAAAAAAAACTTGTCTTAAGACCTAAGCGTAAGACTTAAGCGTAAGCTTCACTGCCCGTGTCTCGCATTCATATTTAAGGCAAAACTGCTTTCTGTGTGTGAATTACCCTTAGTAAGTGATTTTTTCACACTAAAATCATGTTATAGTGTTCATGTTTTGTTTCTATAACTATAGAAACAGTGAGCATTTTCACGCTGACAAATTGTCCCAATTCCCTTCCATTGTAAATGCCTTCCTGTAACCAACAAAAAACAAAGAGGTAAGTTAAAATAATTGTTGTGTTGTCAACATTATGCCACAAATGCTGTTCTAAACTGGAAATAGTCCTTTCAATTCTTTATTTAGAGCCCATCCTCCTTATTTTTCAACAGGGGAAGTAAGCTGTTTTCTGTGAATGTGCGTGACCCATGGCTACCAAAGCGAATTACATATTGCCTCACATTCACCCATTCATTCACCGACGGCAGTGTCCAGCTGGGGTTAGGCGTCTTGCTCATGGACACCTCAACACTTGGTCAAGTGAAACCGGGGATTGAACGACCAACCTTCCAGTTTGAAGACAACCTACATCAGGGGTGCCCAACCCTGCTCCTGACGATCAACTGTCCGGCACAGTTTATCTCCAACACTAATCAAACACACCTGAAGCAACCAATTAAGGTCATCAGGATCACTTGAAAATTAAAGGCATGTGTGTTTGATTAGGGTTGGAGATGAACTGTGCAGGGCAGTCGATCGGCAGGAGCAGGGTTGGGCACTCCTGACCGACATGCTACCAGATACTATAGAGAAATAGAAAGAAAAGTAACAAAGTGCAGTAAACTAAACAGTAACAATGCTTGTACTACAAACCAATATGTTTATAAATAAGACAATACATTAAAATATTATGGTAAGAAATAGCAGTTTGCAATATTAAGCAGCATAAGAAGCCGTTTTGTACTGCTTAAAAGAAACATTCAATTAACAAATGCTCTTACATGAAAAATAAGGTATATATTTCACCTGATATAGTTCACCTCATAATCAGGACTGGCAAGCTTGAATTATCTAGCATTCAGACCCCTTTTGCAGCGACATCACAGTGTTGGCTGGAGGCAAAACAAAGGGAGAAACTGGAGGCGGCTAATACAAACCAGCACTGATTCGGCGACATAATAAGGAGCTTAAAATATTATTATTATAATTAAATGTCATCTTGTGTTGTTGGGTGGAAGAATCGAAGGAGTACTGGCTCCAATTTGAAATTTTATTGCATAATGTTTTCTAAACAATTGTGAATCATCTATGATTGCATAGCCTACATTGTTGTGTTTGATTGTACCTAGACTTTTTGAAGAACCTGGTAAGAAAGAATAATCAAATACATAGTTAAAAAATTTATTTGCTGTCTCTGGAATCTAGAAAATATTTACATTATTAAAATTGCACTGTAATGTCACTCTTTACATGGTCGTCTTCTGACCTTGGCGCACTGTAAAAAAATATCTATTTTCAAGATTTGTTATCACAACATTTTGTCTTTTGTCAAATCAACTTAAATAATTTATTTAGTTCAGATAACTTATAATTTTGAGTTTCTGATTATTAAATCAATCTCCTTCATTGATTAACTCACTTTTTCTATTTTAATCAACTTAAAATTTTAAGGCAACTAGGTTACTTCATTTTTTAAGTTAAACCAACAATATTTTTTTTTACAGTGTACCCCACAACACAAGTCTTGTACGTGACCTTTCAACACAGTCATAGGCATCTAAAGGTTTATATGTCCTCAATTTCTCTTTAGGCATGGTTTCTCAGGTTGGTGTAGATGTCAGGCCACTCAACCGAGGTGACGTTAATCCTGTCAGATCGTCCATCCACTCCACTGAGTGACCATGTACGGGTCAGCCAATCTGGTTCCGCCCGTTAAAATTAACTTTTGCAAATAACAACTGGACAGTGAGTGACATTACACATTAAGATAAAATCTGATTTTCTGCAGTCATTTAAAAAAAAAACTAACAAAACTTGCAAACTAGCTTTAGTGAAGGGGTGAAGGGAATCGTTCTGCCGCCACCGAAGCTCCGCCCACAAAAAAACCGTCACCATGTTTACAAAGGGCTCCATAGATGGATACAGCAAAATGGCTTCTCTTTACTATCTTGATGCTTCACAAATACAAATCTCTGAGAGTGCTTGAAATAAAACACCCACAGCGTTTCCAAACCATCTCTGAAACACTGCTGTTTTGAGTAAGATGTGTCAACAAAACAAATAAGAGATGTTTTTATCCCTTAAAAAAATATCACAGCACATCAGAGCCAAAGACTAATTATGAGATCACATACGTAAACTTTTCATTTATTAAAAGGTTTACAAAAGCATCTCGGCTGTGCTGCTATTCAGTAATCCACTAAAAGTGTGTCCTCGACAGCAGAAGAGTGTAACAAGGGCTCTGCTTTGTTGCTTTACATAAAACAAGCATTGAGATTGAATAAGGCTTGATTGTTTCCTCCTTCTACGGCACATTAGACAATAGATGATCTTTACAGCAACGTTTAGTCACCTATGACAGGATATATAGTGTATAAACAGACTATCACAAACATGCATCTTCTGGACCTATAGAAAAGCTAGTGATCTGTCTTGCTTAACTGTGTATACACACACACACACACACACACATACACACATATATATATATAGAGGTAATTGGGCTGGGGCTCTCATGGGCTCAGCCCCAGTACGACTCATTTATGTCCTGATGTGCCTGTTTGCAGTCAGTTGCTTACTGGAAATTATGTCACATAAAATTTGATGAAAGTAATGCTTTTTAAAACATATTTCTGACACTAAATAAAAGATTTTTGAAATGGCATGTGTATTTTGTCTTGGCGGAGCTGAGATGAGAACAATCGGAACATAGCCGTTTTCTTGTTCAGCTGCTTAATCTCGTTGTCAGACGACCATGATCGCGCATGCGCATCTAGGTGACACGGATAAATGTACGCAGCAATATATAATGAATGTTCCTAGGAGATCCGTAGATTCGCGCGACGTGGAAGCGTGCAAAAGTTCCAGAAATGTACAAAAAGTGCCCTGGCCTTGAATGACAACGAGAGGAAAATAAGACTAAATCAAAATGAAACACCCACGACTAGGTCGACCATGTGATTTTTCTCAAAAGATGTTTTGAGCATTTTACTTCAGACACCGGATTATCAGCAAACTGCCAAGATGACTGTTAGCTCGCTAACGTTACTCAAAATTAACTAGCAATCTATTCAGTCAGCATTTGTGTTTGATCTGTGTGAATTACAGAAATATATTTCTCCGCAAAGTGCCATTTAATGGTTTATTTTTTTTAAATGAATAATATATAAATACACACACACACACACACACACACACACACACAGGTTAGCTGCTCTATAAAGGCTAAAAAAACAACAACTGAGAACTTAGTTAGGTAATGTGTGTAGGAACCTGAAGAAGATATCACTCTCATAAGAAACTAAAGAAAAAAAAAACACGTTTTGACCAGCTTCAGTTTTAGACAGAACTACGTTTCACCTTTCATTCACAAGACGGTCAAAATTTTATGTGGGGTCCAAAGAGACAAAAACAAAAATGTGTGCAATTCAAAAAAACAAAAAACTACCAGCAACTACAAGTTAACAACAGTGGTGCCTTTCATTTCAGAGTAATTATAACCGTGGATATATCTGATTTCAAAGACCATATCTGAACCCTTCTCTTACCTGCTTCTTATTAATCAAGACAAATCAAAATCAAAAACACCTTGGGATGAAATTCATCCCTATAATCAACAGCAGCAAGACTTTGCTGAGAATCAACAGGAGGTGACTGGACAGTGTGAGAGGAAGACAATCTTTCATTAAAGGATTTCCACGGGAAGTCCTACCTGATGTGCTGAACTGGCTGCTCCCAAGAGTGGTCGGCCTGTTTTTCCCACTGTTTACAGGTGGAGAAAACATCTATGGGAAGACACACAAAAATGAAATGGTACTAAAATTGTGTTTCGTGTTTTACTGAAAAAAAAAATTCAATATGAATATTTTATTGATCCAAAGTAGCAATGTAATTAATGTGCAAATACCATTTGCACATTAATTACATTGCTACTTTCGGATCAATAAAAAATTCATATTGAATATTCTTTTTCATCTATATATATATATATATATATATTTTATTTAATTTGGTGAAAAATAAAAATATACATATAGGTTTTAGTTAAATATAAAAAAGTCAAACTTGATATCTAATCATGCATGTCTTAGAAGTGAGTGACTGAACGAATGGCAAAAGTTAGTTAAAATCATTGATGCCTTACCGCGCTAAAATCCAGCAGATCACTCAGCTCCTTATCCGTCCCGATAGCGGCAATCCGCTGCTGAGGGTTCATCCTTACGATCCTTTACTAAATCTACAAAACACAAACATCATTCCCCTCAATCTGAGAGCCTGATGTGCGCTGAAGCTTCATGCTAGCCAGCACAGCTTATGCAAATGACATCAGTGAACATCCGCAGCTTGACATTTGCTAAACATCCTCACCTCTGTCTTTACCAAAACTTTGCGATCTTCCAACACCTTGGTTGTCCTTGAATAAAACGCTATAAATAGTAATAAAAAGCTCCCGAAGGCAATCCCAAGACCTCCTTTCCCCCAGCTTCGTATTATTGACAGCTTTAGACGAGGTTACGGCATTTATGTCTTAATAATAGCAAGCGCATGACGTGACATGACACGGTGGAAAAATGTTACATTTTAATTTAATAAACCGGCCTGATAAGGTTTTTAGGATGACCAAACGTGGACATGTTGAGAAAGACGCTGCTCGATGGTGTCACTCTCTCTCTCACACACACACACACACACACACATGGACCCGCAGCATCATTTTTCAACTGCATGGGTTTGATAATAGCTATCAAAAGTCACGAGCTCATAATGAAAGCACGCGCGCTGTCAAAACATCTGCCGCTACACACTTTTGTTGTTGTTGTGTTAAAGGAGAATGGTTACTTTACAAACAACGTTGTTGCTGCCGCTGTTGTTGTTGTTGTTTGCAAATTGCCAGTTACCTATTCATAATAATGGTACGACCATCAAAAGATTGAGCGAAAATCGACCATAAGCACTGACAAAACACTAATTTTAACACGGACAATTAACAGCGCGATGTCAAGCTGAAGTGTTTAACGTTTAGCGTATGCCGACCCCGTTCCCTTTATATCAGCTCCCGTCTTTTCTGCCATCCCAACTTCTTTCACCCGGTCCAAACCCCCCAAGAAAGTCTGTGCAATATTTTACCTTTTCTGCTGTCAAAATTCCAACTAGGGCGATCGGGTGTGCCGATGACGGCGAAGGTTTCCTTGTTTCGGGTCGGAAAGATAATACAATCGGTATCTTTTGCGATAAAATTTTGCAAATATCCACTATGTAACTTGCGAGTTTCCCTTAGGCAGACATTTTTGCTTGGCGATGACCGAATCACGACAATGGCGCTCGAAATTGTATCCTTCCACCAGAGCCGTAGACTTGAGCGTTCTTCAACGGTGCGGATGAATATCATGTGTGGCGAATCATACAACCTTGCTAGGGGAGTAATGGACCACTGGAGCGCCTCCTAAAATCAGTTTGGTTTACCACACAACTCCCTGCACATAAATGTAGGCTTTGTTTGGTGTGTGTATTAATAGGTGAAATTGAGTATATCTGAAGCATGGATTACATAATTCCAGCTGCATTAAGTCAAGTGTTCTGCAGGAACAAGTGCAGGAGACCGTTTGAACTTGTGCTCACTTTCCCAAAACTATGTCGACATATGGACATCGCTATCCCCCCTATGTATCCCCCCTTTCAAACCTTATAGCTACAAGTAGACCTAACTTTTATCACCACACTTTTTTTTTTCTTTATCATCTGAATTGGAATTATATGTTGCCACAGCAGGCACAAGAACAACACAGGCAGCCACAATACAGTACTGGAGCATCAAGAAATAGGCTATAAAGCAACAACATAAGACACTTATAAAAAAAATAGTACAAAATATAGTATATATGTGTTTGTTTGTGTTAAGTATGATAAGTTATATGTGACAAGTTATGGAAAAACAAAAGGATATTAAAAAAGTATCATTGTTTGCAATAATATTATTGCTGTTTTGATGTTATCATTAATATTTCGACTTGTGTGTTTTCTCAAATTCTAAACAACTCTAATATTTTCATTTTCATATTGAAAGATAAATGAATCTGCATAGTTTGTACAACCAAAATTGACTAGGCCTATAGCCTACTGTTGTTTACATGCGAGAAGAGGCATATTCAATCTGAGAATATGTAAAAAAAAAAAATTAAAAAAAACAGTCTTCTGGGTTGTAAATTTAAGAGTGGCATAATTAAAAACTATAGAAAATGTGTTGTAAAACAAATAGCAACTTAATGCAAATAAATGGCAGATTACTAACAGTGCATGACCTGAACTACAATACATTATGATAGCTGTTTGTATGCTGTAAATTACAATGTGTTTAATATGTTTTGTAAAATAATAATAGGATTTTCACTGATAGACCTATCCAAAATATTTATATTGAGTAAAACCAGAAAGTAGGCTACTTCATAAATACAGAGAACAGGGGGAGATTGTTTACACCATTAAGTACATCCAAACATTAACCAATTGTAATCAAGTTCACAGATATTTAACTTTCAAGAAACTACAAAAAGATTGTCACAGACTAATTGCATGCCTAGAACAAAAGGTGCACAGAGTTTGTGACTAAACCAAAACAGCTTACAGTTGAAAAATATAAGCAAACATAACAAAACAAATAAAAAACCCTCCAAAAACTCGATGTGTTTTCTCAATGTCTTTCTGAATGGAAGAACGAGATGTTTGGTGATGATGACATTCATCACAATACTCATAGTGCCACCTGTTGGTCAAAACAAACAGAAGTGTAGACAAGACTGATAAAGTTGCAATAGAAAAATTGAAATCTTACAGAATTATCTATCTTTATGATTCTGTTAAATCACCATTTATTTGTCTCAAACTACTGGGTACGACGCTTTTCTGGCGTTATTCTAACATTAGTTGTCTTTAATGTAACAACATCCATTGTTTCCTTGACATATTTCGAAATTTGTTGTTTTAGTATAAAGTATCACGTTGCAAGTCTTAAAATCTAAACGTACTCTACTAAGTTAAAGAATATTCATGTAACGTTAGCACGTGGCGTTTGTCTTTGTTTTGGCCTAGTTATATCGTCTGACTCATTAATGTAGCAGTTAGTTTCATTTCTTCTCAGCACACAATTACTTAATGTCTTGTATTCTTAATATAAGACATTTCGAAAAAGTTATATAAAGTCTAGGTTCTGTGGGAGACGGTAGGCTACTGGTTTCTCAACAATAGCCCCTCTAATTTCCCATGAGTCTCAGCGCTTCATGCCGCGGTGAGCGTGTCTGTCTGAATCAACACTGATGTTGTTAGTAAATATTTTGAGATTTTAAAAGGTAAGTTTGAGTTTTGTTTTTTTAATCTGCAATGTTTGCCCCTGTGTTATCATAAACCCAGTGTGAACATTTCCTGTGCGGCTTGCTTTTTCTCTATGCAGCCGCTTGCTATTTTTCTTGCTTTTAGCCTGTTAGCATTCAAACAGCCGACTTGCTTGCTAACAGATTTCTGAATAATGTGCTAAATAGAAAGTCTTTGTGGGGATGTCTCTGATTTCTTAGCATTTGATCAATTATTTCTTGACTGCATTTTGATTTTAAGTAATATCTGGTTCTGGGAGTGAAATTTTGGCAATCCGAGTTAGCATTTTAGCCGGTCTGTGCCCGCAGTAACAGTCGATAATATCGTGCATGCTAGAGGTGGATCACTGGTTTTGGACCACTATAATTGGGCACAGACCGGCTAAAACTTTACATTAATTATGTTTAGATAACTATAGTCTACTCTATGTCCTTTGTACAGCAAAGATAAATTGGTTTCAACTCCTAGCATCTTAGTTTTAATGGACTCTCAAGCATTAGCTAAGGTGTTTTGTGCTGGTATGTTACAATGTATTTTGGCGGTAATTTATGTTTTATACGTTAACCACATAACATTTCCCTGATCATTTTTGTTTCTTCTCAGATGTCTGAGCTGTTTATGGAATGTGAAGAGGAGGAGTTGGAGCCGTGGCAGAAGGCAGTACCCGAAACCAATCTAATAGATCTGGTTGACGATGATGATGATGATGATGAACCAATATTTGTCGGTGAAATCTGTAGCTCCAAGCCTGCGGCCAGTACAAGACCAGGTACAGCTTTTTGGCATACTGATGTGTACACCTCTGATCTGGTCTCGTCCTTGAGATGGTTATCATTGTGTTCCTTATGATCTTTAGGTGCCGTTAACCAACAGAACCAGCGAAATGTCCCGGTTCAAGCCCCCTCGATGGTGGCAGCATCACAAAAGACTCCCCAAACCCTGCCGAACCCTGCAATGGTGGCTACAGGTCATACACTCATGGTCAGAGGCTCAGCCCCATCAGGTGGTAACCCCATCCTCATCCCTCTCAACACAACTCTAGGACCTCAAACAACCCCTCAACCAATCATCATTAACAATCAGGTAACTCTTTGCTGATATTTCTCAGGTAAAATCTGTAATCTAAATCTATTATTTGTGCTGAATAAATGCTAAGCACAATTATAGAGTTTCTTTTAGTCCACAGTAGCCATAGGCGTCTGCTCACTGAAGTAAAATTTGACCAAACATTAATAATCATTCATGAATTTGAATTTATTGATGTGTTTTCATGCGCTGGACTGTTTGATCAGGATACTGAATCTTTCTTTATTCATTTAAATCATTTCATTTTTATATGATCATTATCACTTGTATCACAGGGTTACATTGTGGCATCACCACAGAATCTCAACAGCAACACCTCGTTCATCAGCTCTTTGGGATCACAGTATCCACCAGGAACCACTTTCACTGTTGTGCCAGGTATAAATGTGTTTGTGTAGTTGTTTCTTCGTTGTTGTTGTTGTTGTTGTTTTTTTGTGATGTTGAAATTGGTGATCAGATTTATGAAAATCTATTATACAATATCACTAAAACTAATACCAGCCTAACTAACATAAAATGTGAACGAAGAATCTTATTACAAGCATTAGGACAATTAGGTCAATAGGGGCCTGTGGAAATGATTGTAGAACAAAGACACACATGAAATAGACCTGAAAAACATAAATCCCTAGATGGGCCTATAGAAAACATACATAAATTGTATTCAAGTGTACAAAAACAGTGCATAGTCTTCACTTTGTAAATTAATAATTTATTTTTAAAGTTACAAAAGTGTTTCAGTCAAGAGCAATGAGAGATTGTTATTAGTGTAATATACTGAAAAGCATGCATTTTCTTTCTCAAGTGTTCACTTAAGACTTGCTCGCAAAGATGGGCATTTTGATTGAGCCCAATAAAGTGCCTAAAAGAACTCAGTTAAAAGGGTTAGTTCACCCAAAAGTGAAAATTCTGTTGTTAATTACTCATCCTCATGTCGTTCCAAACTTGTAAGACTTTCATTAGTTTTTCGGAAAACAAATAAAGATCGTTTTGATGAAAACGGAGAGATTTATGTTCCACCATTGACAGCTACAGAGTGCGCAACTACCACTTGGATGCTTTAAAAGGTTCATGAAGAACGGGCTCGAAATTAACTTTTAGTTTTAGTTGGTAGAACTTCCAACTTATAAAAGGTAAGAGCACCAGCAAAAAATTAAGTGCACCCTCTGAAAATTAAGGATCATCACAACTAATATGTATATATTCAAATATTAATTTCATTCAAAAATAACACCACATTTTGTAGAGAAATGAAAACGATAGTGATGCAAAGTCTAAATATATATGCAGACGGCGTTCTGGAGGTTCGTCGTCGACTTTTTCAACTTGCTCGCTCTGGATGTAAGGCTTGATGGACAAGTCTTCCGTTGTTGACATTTTGTTAATGTGTGAATAAAAATATTCTGTGACTCTATATAATCGTATATCTCGAACTACAAAAATGGCCGAACGGGGTGAAATTGAACTGCGTGTCAACTTGGCAACCTGGAGAACGGGCGGGGTATGACGCATCTTCTTTGCGTTTAAAGAGACCGCTCCAAAACGAGTTGCTCACAGATGGACATCAGAAAAGGGGTAGAATAGGGGCCTGTGGAGTGATAATAATGAGGAATACAGACCCAAGCATTGCAGTTTCGCTTTATATAAACCACAAATGTATGGTTTATATGTAAAAAGGAACGATTTAAAAGCATGATATTTACCCTTTGAAGTCGCAAGGCTTAAAAATGCATTCAAATGACAAGCTTTCAGCACACCACGTCAAAGTCACAGCAATTTCACTTGAATGTAACAAAAATAGAGAGACGCAACTACCACTTTTGGCGCTTTTCCACTGCTGGTACGGCTCAGTTCGGCGCGGCGCAGCACAGTTCGGCTCGCTTCGCTTTTCCACTGCGTGGTTCGACACGGCACGGATCGGTTCGCTTTAGCTCGGTTGCTTTTCCACTGCAGTTAGTACCGCTTTAAAGTGGGTGGGATTATAGACTGATCGATAACAGCGGTGGCTGTTACTGGCTATTTAAATCTAGCGGGTTTGGTTTCTCATGTCTATTGGTCGCAAATACAATGCCACTGTTACTGACGATTGTGTCTGACCAATCAGTGATCTGCAGTGTTTCACGTCACATTTAGTACCGGTACGGTACGCTTAGAACCTCAACAGACAAGGTACCATTTAAAGCGACCCGAAGCGAGCTGTACCGTACTATGCAGTGGAAAAGCACCACAAGTGAGCCGAGCTTCAAGTGAACATGCTTGAGCTTCTGTTTACCACAACTGATGTGTGAGTTGATTAGTGTTTAAATGCGAGTAAAAGCCTAAATTCAATCTGTTCACCATACTAACAAAGCAATCGTGTCTCTTTTAGAAAATTGACTAAACTACTCAATTTGTGAGTCACTGCAATTAAAAGTAACAACAAAAAGGGATTTATATTTGTTATTCATGCGCTTAGCTACAATTAAATAAAAAACAATCAATTAAATTTACCAAAAACAATTAGAAACATAGCAATCGTGTCTCTTTAGAGAATTGGCTAAACTGCTCAGTTTGTGATTTAGTTTTACGATCTCTTTGTGAAAGTTTTGAAGCGTCAAAATGGTAGTTGTGTAGCTGTCTATGGAGGGACATAAAGCTCATTAAAATTGCATTAAAATATCTTCATTTGTATTCTAAAGATGAAGAAATGTCTGTAAATTATGACATTTTAATTTTTGGGTGAACTAACCATTTAATGATTTTGAAAAGGGTCTCTGACCTTAAATGTGATATTGGCCACATTTAAAAACATAATGTGAACAGCCACACAGAGATATCAGATCTAAGCATTATATATAGCCTTATGCTCACTAAGATTGGACATAGTCAAATCTGTAATATTGTTAAATATGATTATAATTTCAAATATATGTTTTTTATTTGAATGTATTTTAAGATGTCATTTTGTGATGGTAAAGCTGAATTTTCAGCATCATTACTCCAGTCTTCAGTGTCACATGATCCTTCAGAAATCTAATATTTGGTGCTCAAGAAACATTTCTTATTCTCAATTTTGAAAACAGTTGTGCTGCTTAATATTTTTTTTTGTGGAAATTGGTATGTGATTATTTATTTTGTGTGTTTGTTTCCCAAGCAGCAGGTCAGCAGATAGTTTCACAGGTCAGTGCTGCACCAAAGCCAGGGGTCATTCACAGGCCTCAAGTGCAGCTCATCCAGGACAATGTGGTGACCTTGTCCAATGTACAGGCCCCAGCTAACCTTTCTTCACAATCCCACACTACTTCAGTCTCTCAAAACAAACCAGCCATCACCCCAGTACTAGTAAAACAAAAAATGTTATCCCAGCAAATTATGAACAGCAGAGGTAAGCGTGTGTGTGTGTGTGTCTGTCTGTCTATGTGTGTATGTTTGTAATACCGCTGTGGAATTTTTGTTTTTCTAATGTCCTGTATCAGTGTTTCTCCATTTGTTTATTATTTAACAAAGTGAAAGGTTGTAACCAAGGTTTGAAATAATAATCACCCACCATAACTTTTGGTGATTGAGTCACCGTAATTAAAAGTAACAACAAAAAGGGATTTATTTGTTATCCATGCGCTTAGCTACAATTAAATAAAAAAAAATAATAATTAATTAAATTTACCAAAAACAATTAGAAAATTCAGAGGCCTTTTGGGGGATTTTTTGAAAGAGGATGGTTGTGTGTGACCGGTTATGTGTAAATTCTTTTTTTTTTATGACCCACAGATAATGGCACAAGGATAAATGACACAAACAACAGCGTGTCCAAAGGAGGTAAGCTTGACGTGGGTTTTTAGCCATTTTGTATTACAGGATTTCCAGAAGCAACAATCTTTTCATCTTTTAATCTTTTTTTCCTTCTTTGACAGCTGGAGAAAATGATTTTTCCGTCAAAAAGAAGTGTCCTAGGTGTCAAAATATGTTTGGCTTTCAGCTTTTAAAAAGTCACATGAAGGTTAGTTTAATATCTTTTTTTGTTTCCTGTAATAACAACAGCTTTGAGTTAAATTAGGCTGAGCTACATCTAAATATTAATAACCGATTATGACCTAGTTTACCCAAAAAATGAAATTTGTCATCACCCTCATGTCTTTCCAAATCCATAAGACGTTTGTTCATCTTTGGAACACAAATGGAGATATTTTTAATATTCTCTCAATATTTGTTTGTCCATTAAAAGGTCAACAATTTCAGTCTTGAAAAAGTATATAAAGACATTGTAAAAGTGATCCAGATAAATCGAGCAGTTTAATCCAAGTGTTCTGAAGAGACAAATATAGACACTATAATGTTTTAATTTAGCCTTTTATTCACATATTACCATTTGATCAATGCACATAGCATTTATCAAATATGGTAAACAACAGAATCTTAACCTTAGTTTCTTGACGTACAAGAACCAATAAAGCATGCACGCAAAGCATGGGTGGTAACATTAAAAACATACATTTTAACAATTTTGATGTCAAATACATTTTTGTTTTTGTTTTACAGATAATAGTCTATACAGTATTTAAGTAATAAGTAATTTATTGCAATGGAAAAGTAATTGAATGATTTAGTAATGGATTTCAACCAACACTATATGCAGTATTGAAATGTTATGACACTCTCCCCCTTCTTCAGATCTGCTGCCCTGAATTGTTGGATTCTGTGTTCCCCTCTACATCGAAGCCAGAAAAACAAGCCAATTCACCGAAAGTCTTTGAGACTGACAAAGGCAAAATGATCATGCTGGTTTCAGACTTCTACTATGGGAAATGTGAAGGGGATTCATCTCTGATTTCCAAGTTCAAGTCCAACACCACATTCAAGTGCAACAGCTGTTTGAAAATGCTTAAGAACAACATCAGGTATTTGTGTGAATGTTAAAAAAAGTAAAAAAACACACATTATAACAATATTACATGTTATTGAAGAACCATCTGTAATCAGTCAGTGGCCAAGTCTGGTGCTCTATAGACCTTAGTCCTGGTAGATGATATTTAATTTGTCACACACGAAAACGTTTCAAGAAATCCTAGGTTTTTTAAATGTGATTTGTTGTATAATTGTTTTGGTCTGTGTGGGAACAATGTGACTCATGCGGCTCCGAGGGGACATTGCTCATGAGAGTCATTAGCTACAGGAGCCCAGAGATGGAGAGAGCAATAGTTGGAGAGACTAGGGGAATCAGCCATTCTCAAACCCCATCACTGGATTCCCATTCAGATGGATGACATTATCAGACCCCCGTTCCCTCTAGGGGCCACAGATGAATAATGGAAGGTAGTTTGGCTGCTATAAGAGCTGTTCTTGTGATTAAATAACTTTACTCAGCCACGGCGTGAGAAAAGCCTCAGTAAGCTCCTTTTAATGGGGAGACGCGTTTGTAGCGCACCCCAAGTTCTGGCGGCTGGGGTCACAGTTCAGCCGCATAAAAATCCCTATTAGGGGAGCTGAGGTTGCAGAATGCGCTGACTGAAAAATTAGCTGCTCAACGTCAGGGCAGCAATGGCAGGTTGAGGCAGAGTGGATAGAGGCAGCCTGAACAACACATCATTAAATAACGAAGCAGAGCAGTATAATTGCTGGTATTATAATGGCTATTATGCACAGTTAGAACGTGAACTTTAAGTAGAATATTTGCTCATTTGTCTCTCGAAGACCCTTGGGAGCTCAAATGCTTCTGGAGTACACGCGCACAGGCCTCGCACCGTTCAAAGGTGACTTTTAATAGCGTATGTTTGTAATTTGGCTAATTATATTTAACTGTGCATGAGTTTTATTTTGTATTCCCAATGGTGCTGAACAATAGCTACTTTAACTTTGGAATTTTCCCTTCCCTTCAGACGTATTTGATGAATTGCGGTTTATGATGAGTGGATAGTTCATGTACTGCTCATTTGTATCTTTTAAATTCAGTGTAATCTGTCGACAAAGCTGGAATATGACCTGTTTCAAAAATAGGATGAGAACTTTGTTTGCAACATCTGAAATGGCATGATTCTCTGAGGATGTAATGGGTCTATTTTTAGATGCTTTTTGAAAAAGCAAAAGGAAACTCCACTCCTGAGAGAGCAGACACTATGTGGTGGTTTACCTGTTTGAATGTTGTACATCTGTTTGACATTCATTTCCTTGCACATCAAAGGCTTTCCTGTTTAGTCGTCACACCTTAGTCAACGGCGGTCCCGCTTGTGTCAGACTGAGTTCTCCCCAGACAGCAGCTGTTTGTGGAGCAGGGCATTTACTTTAAAGAGTGTCATTAATGTCACAGGTTGCAGGTGTACTCAATGCCTTCTCACTCTTACTGTCTCTTGAGGCATCCTGCAAGCCAATTGTGGTCACAGTGTCACGCCTACTTTTTTTTAGAAATCTCTGCACACACACTTAGAATAAGAATGGAAGAGAGGTGACATACTTAATCGAACCTTGGGGGGGTGTTGGTTTTATTTCATTGTTTGACTTTACTCAGTGAATGTGATTGTATATCCATTTAATAAGAGAACCATTTCTCAATCACCATCCATATACAGCATTGCAAAGGTATGTTGCTTTGTGTTCAATGAGCAAAACGCCTGGGTCATTGCCGCTGTCAGTGATTTTAAATGTGTCAGAAGTTGGAGGTTGACGGGGCCAATTATTTAGCTGGGAGTTGGTCACCCGCTGAGAGATGTGATTCAGCTAGTAGGATTCTTTTATCTGGACCTCTCTCTTTGTAATGCCATCCTTTGCTCCTGTTCATCTGTTCTTTTCCCTTTCACTCAGGTTCATGAACCACATGAAACATCACCTGGAGTTGGAGAAGCAGAACAGTGAGAGCTGGGAGAGTCACACTACATGTCAGCACTGTTACCGGCAGTATTCAACTCCCTTTCAACTACAGTGCCACATAGAGAGCGCCCACAGTCCCTTTGAGTCCACCAGTAAGTCACAACACTTTTAAGTTAAGTTGGTGGTTCTTGGCCAGAATAAAGGCCAGTTCAGATTATATCATCGATAACAATTACTATAATTATATTAGTGTCCACACACCAACGCAAAGTGATGTGTTGAGCATCTCTTTGCGTTGCAAAGAGCAAATCCTCTGTGATGTTATAATAGTCATGTGGATTTTCCTATTCTCATGGAATTAAGATTAATATTATTGAAACTTTGGGAACAGGCCTTAAGCCACAATGTGGACCCGCCTGTCAAGAAGAGAGAAGGAAGTACTATCTGTTTAGCTAACACTTGTGCTACAAAATGACATTTCTCCACCATTTTCTGTAGCTGAATGAGAATAATAAAATAGATAAAACATCAATTTCACACCAATGGGCTTTATGCACAGCTGCACTACTTCCTGAACTTAAGCCAGCTCCTTGTTTCCTGTCTGCCATTATTGGCCAAACTTGATTAATCCAGGTTTAGGTCCAGGTCCACCTGAATTAATCAAGTTTTGCCAATAATGGCAGACAGGAAACAAGGAGCTGGCTGAAGTTCAGGAAGTAGTGCAGCTGTGCATAAGGTCAATTGTTGTCTTTTGCACTTAAAAAGCTATGAAATAAAAAAATCTTTCAAAAATCACTTAACACACACCATGTCACATACTGGTAATTGCGATTTTCAAACTTGAGTTGGAACTTTCTTGGAGGTTAGGTTAAAATAATCATTTATGGCGTAATTGAAATGAGAATTTCACCGGAGGGGAATGCTTTGTTGGTTTTTATTACATTTTAAGTGTAGTGATGTCTTTTCTTTCCCCAGCCAACTGTAAAATATGTGAATTGGCTTTTGAGACGGAGCAAGTGCTTTTAGAGCACATGAGGGACAATCACAAACCTGGAGAGATGCCCTATGCCTGTCAGGTAAAGCTTCATCATTGCTCTATGTAATTTGTATTTCGAATACTCGGTTCTCACTTTGTTTTTGCTCTCTTGAAGGTTTGTAACTACAGGTCCTCCTTCTTCTCTGATGTGGATAACCATTTCCGCACAGTTCATGAAAACACTAAAGACCTGCTTTGTCCCTTTTGCCTGAAAGTCCTGCGCAGTGGCCATATGTATATGCAACACTACATGAGACATCAAGTGAGTGTATAACCTCATATGTAGGCTTCTGTTTGCGTTTTGTATGGATATGGGAAAGGATCTATTGCCTCCTTGTTAAATCATTTAAACCAAAGAGTGTGTACATCTGTCTTCAGATGAGACTTCACTGATCTGAAGTCAGCACAGTGTGCAACTCATTTGTGTGCTGCCCCATTGACTCTCACTCTCAGGTTGGATTGATTTGGTTGTCTGCCGAACATCTTGGTGCAATATATAACAGGCTGACAGTAGCAGCCTACTCTGTTCACATTCCCTGTTTTTTTCCTTATGGGCTTCTCCCAGGCAACAGCAATCCAGATTAACCATGAGTCTTATTGGCCAAGAGCAAGATTTGTAACCAAAACAATAGTACACCAAAAAAAAAAGTATATTTTTACACACTGCAAACCTTCATACAACCTTCTACAATTCATTTAAATTTTTTTAGCAATAAATCGCATCAAAATTAAATTGACAATTTAATTGTTGAATGTAACTTAACACTTAACTTTTTTTAATGTGTTTTTCTAGAAAAAGGGGATTCAAAGATGTGGGAAGTGCAGATTAAATTTCCTCACCTACAAGGAAAAAGTGGAACACAAAACACACTTCCATCGAACCTATAGGAAGCCGAGAAACCTTGAAGGATTGCCTCCAGGAACCAAGGTCTGCTTTAAACCAAATTTTTTAAAATTGGAAGTTGAATATTTGTATAATATAGACTGTATAATATAACTGCATAATAAAAAAACATGATCACAAATGATGTGGTATTATACTTTTCATTAGTCTTTCTCATTAGCATTATTTTATCTTTTTAGGTGACGATTCGGGCCTCAGTTTCTGGTGCACCAATGTGTTCTGATGTTTCAAGCAAGTCCTACATCATACCCACAAGTCCTGAGACGACCAAACAACCTGTCAGAACACCAGCAAACGCATCCAAACCCAACTTAAATGGAGGAAGGGCAAAGACCTCAAACCAAATAAGCTTCAACCGAACCATCCACAATAATGAGCTAAAACGTTTGAAGTGAGGATTCTTTAGCACAAAGTATACTTGTTTCAACACAAGCTTTCATCAATGCAGACAATGGCTACAATATTGTTCAGTCTCTTATTTCTTTATTTGAATGTGAAACAATGGTCCCGGCCAGTGTTGTCACCTTGTGGACCAACTGTTTAGTGCAAAAAAAATATATATGAAGGCACATTTAGAAAAAGTGCGATTCAAAAAATCTGGCTAATGAACTAATGGCACATACGCATACCATGGCATACTCGTAGCAACATAAGTATACAAAGTGTTGTACTAAAATAAGGAGTCACAGCCTATATGCTAAAATGTATGTTAATGAGTATTTATTCTTCACAGACTTCCAAGAGGAGGAAATAAGTGTGTCGAGTGTCTCTCAGAGGTTATGGACCCTTACGTTCATTATCCTTTATCGCTGAAGTGTACTATATGCAAGTTTAGATCAAGTTGCCAGAAGGCCTTGAAACAGCATATGGCCAGGTAAGGGGAACATATGGATGAATGTCCATTCCAAATGATCAGATCTTTAGCTGACCTTTTCCATCTTAACTGCAGATTTCACAGCTCTTCAAAAGTACGGATTGGCGCCGCCAGAGTGAGGAAGGCTCCACGTGGGTTGCGGTAAGTTTTGATCTATTATATTAGAGTTTATTTGTATTATGAACTTGCTGAAATTGAATTTTTTTTTTTTCTTTCATTTGTTCAAGGAGTCTAACACTGGTGTGTCTCAAGTGTGACTTTCTGGCAGATGCCTCTGGAGCTGACCTGATGACTGAACATTTGCTCAGCAGGCCAAACCACTCCTGCCAGGTCATCATGGAGCCAGGTATGACGCTCAACCCTCAACTCGCTGCAGAAATATTCTTTCTTGATGTCTGTCTTATTTGCATACTATTTTCATTCCTTTATAGTTACCAATGGAGGATCAGAACTAAACAGGTGAGAAAGTTGTTTGTATTATCAGCGGTTTTAGTATAGTTTAATGGCATGTAATTAAAATGTATTGTAATCATTTTTAAAAGTGTTTATTTTTAAAGCTTGTCCATTCAACCCTCGATCCACCTTATTTTTACGCCCCTTGACGCTTTGCTCGAATTATGGGTGTAGCTTCCGTTAAACTGTAAACAATCAGTGAAAGGCTCGCTCTATGAACGCAATACGCTAAAAAAGTGTCATGAGATGACATTAATCGACTCGCTTTTCAACCATCGAGCATTAAAATGAAATTTAAAAGTTTAAAAGAATCAACAGGTACTTCCAACAGACAAAATATTTGGTTAAATATTTTTGGTTAAATATTATTGTAGTAAGCAAATATCTGTATTGTATAACAAGCCTTAATCAAAAATGTTCATTAACTTCATCATTACGTGACTACATCAAAGTGATTTCCGTCATTTTGACAGATTATGAATTGCATTTACCAGTGAAAACAAACCTGGAAAGAGACGAGAGGATTTGAGGAGAATAACGAGAGATTCTTCTTACATTCCAGTGAATTATTAATGGAATATCGTAAAGTACATTCGGGAGAACAGACCACAAATGTGCCGTAGATGTTCTCCTTTCTCATACTTTTACAGCAGATTGCAAAGGAAAAAATAAAAATCATCATGAGGAAAAGCAGTGACTGAAAAGAACTCTTGCTGTAGTATTTTAACGTGACGTTATAATAAGAATATCTAAGTATAACGTTATTCTCATGATGTCTGATAATAAATCATGAAGGAAAATTGACGGCTCATCTAGTCAGATCAGCAGATCAGCTTTATTTGTTGGACAACCTTATGATTTGAAATGATTCGTTTCAGTCTTTTTGAATGGAAGTTCCCCAAACTGGAAGTGCCACCCATAATTCAAAACGCAGTGAGGTCATCAGGAATAAGGTGGATAATGTGGGTAAATCACATGCATATGAGACCAAATCAACTAAAAAAATGTCTTTGACTAGACACTCACCCTGAGAGAAAGAGGGCATATGCATATGCAGGGCTTGTTGACTCGATCGGACCAGTGCTGCGTTATTTGCACACGTTTTTAGGTGTGCTGTTAGAATTTTTGTTTGCACAAACTGGACATTTGAAGTGCGTGCCCAGAAAGGTGCATCTTGACAGCACATGAATACTGAATTAAGCTCGCTTTAAGGTCTTGTGCTTGCTTGGACAATTTCACACAAAATGATCAGAATGTCCATATTGGCGAGTATCCTAGTAAACCTAGTCCTTATAGACCTTATTCAGAGCTGCGCCATGACAGGTATGAAAGTGAGGCTGTGAGGGATAGACTTGCCGTGTTTCCAATGGCATCCGCTGTAAAAAGCTGAATAAAGCGGCTAGATTACTTACAATTTTCCACAGCTTACATTGTCGGGAGTTTTTTGTCAACCGACATTTCTTTGAAAGATATTTTTCCAGTGTTTCATGAGCAGAACAATCCGAAAACACATTAAATAACAGTACAGCCCATTGAAGAGATGCAAGTCTATCCCTCACAGCCTCGCTTTCATTCTCATTAAAAATCAAAGATGGCGCTGCCGTGAATAAGGCGAATTACTTAAGTGAACGTGAACAGTTGAGAAAGTGAATGCACGTGTTCCGTATCTGTGCGTTGTCTTAGTGACGGCAGCCTAATATTATTGCTGCTGTTTTTAATTTTAACCAAACTACTGACTCACTGAATAAATCACTCAATGCTCTTGACTGCATAACTTTTGTAACTTCAATAAGGATTCATCTATATTTAATTTAGACAATGAAGACTATGCATTGGTGTTTTACATTTGATTACTAATCTAACTACCTGTAAAATCTGAAAAGCACAGCTTTTTTAATTACCATCTTTGTTCTATTGTTTATTTGTGCTTATTAGATAATTTGTTCTTATTTGACTACAGACGGTTTACTTGACTTTAGAAATATAAAATGGAAATTTCAAACACTTAGTTAAATTATGTTGAATTTTGTCATTCTTCTTGCATTCCATGTAAACAGTCTGGCAACATTAATAAGAAAAAATATACTAGCCAATGACTACTCAAGCCTTCAGTGCTTCTGTAGCGGGTTGCCGTTTTAAAAAGTTAGTGGTGTTATTCTCAACATTCTGATATGCTCTAATTGTTATACGTATGATGTATTGGTGTACAATGACACCATATGCTTATTTGTATTTTTGTTAAATGTAGAGGTTAGAGCTGTGAAAAGAGGAGAGTAAAAATAGACTGGGAAGTGTAGCTTGCCCGATTGAGACAAATTACCTTTTCTGATGAAACGGGTTTGAATACAGACCCCCCTGACCTATGAATTGTGTGGAAATATCATTTATTATAACAAATTATCTGTGTTTTTTCATTAGTGTAATTGGGATGCCTATTAAACGGTATCCGGGTGACCTTACTTAAATTTAAATAGGAGTTTTGGCATTAATTAAAGCTAAAGAACACATTGTTATTAATTTGGACCACAGAGAAATGCTTATGAGTGACTGTGAAAGGGAAGTGGGAGAATATTTGTATTCAAAATAATTGTCTCTTCCGTTTTGAAATTGATTCTTTTCAATTAGAACGAATCACTTACTTGCATACTTGGACATTATCCATGGGGGAAAAAAAAGAAAAGACTTTAAAACTCAGGGTAGTTTGCTCCGAAGTAGACTTCGGTCAGTTGAGTGTTTGACTTAATTTAATGATTTCTGTCATTAACATTTTTCCTCCCAAAATATATCATTACTGTAATGCCAAAGAAAAAAAATCAGTATCAGTACTGTAATGCAAAGGGGAAAATAGTATTCTGGAATATTAGTGTTGTAATTCCTTGAAATAAATCATTTTATTAAACTCTTTTTTTTTTCATTGCACTGACATTCTAATCTAATGAATATCACCATTGAGAATTATGGGAATTGCAAATAACCTTAAAATGAAACCTTCCAATGAAATTAGAGTAGAACTGCCATGAACATTTCACAAAAGCTATAAATCTTACAAATGATCGTAAAATCATTCTGTATTGTATTAATGCAAATATTTTTGTGGCCCTCTTTATTGCAACTAAAAAACTGAAAATAATATTTTGTATCAGTCAGGTGATATTACAGCTCATAATTATTAATGGAGTATTGTCACCAGTGTTGTGCACATTCATATTATGAGTGTGCCTGATGAGTGTTACTGCGAACGCGTTCATTCTGGTGTCTGTGAACGCATGCTCTCTCAGTTTAACTTCATACAATAGGGTGCCATATTTCTATAGCCTTCTAGGCGAAAACCTGGCTAAAACGCACGTAAACGGGCCTTAATATGTAGCGAACAAACACCCAATCTGGCAACACCAGCCAGCAGTGTCACTCCGCGGCCGCTGTCGACAAAGCAGCGAACAAGGAGGTTTCGTATGATCATTTGAACAGTTTTTATGACAAGGTCTGTGAGGATGGGGAAAATCTTGCATTTCTGTGGAAACTGGCCGTCGATAGCATAATTGTTGTCTGTGGTTGTATATGGGCTGTGGCAATAATAATAATTTAAAAAAAGTTTGCCACATATGGAAAAAAAAGAACTATGAATGAACTAGTTCATTTCTTGAAGTATGATCTATGAACTGAACTATTCATTTTAAAATGAGTGAACTGAACTTTGAATTAGTTCATTCATGTAGAAAGTGAACTTTCCAACACTGATTGTCACTCTGTTCGTGTTCCTGTACTTTTCTGTTTTTCTGGCACCTCTTTATTCAGGTCACTGGAAACCCATGATGACTCCAAACAACTCCTTCCCATTAAATCAGATACTGAGGCTAGAGATGAGACGGAACCCATTGAGATCAGTGATGTGCAAGCTATAGCAAACGAGGACAACGCAACGGAGGATGGGTCCGAGGTTCTTGGAGCTGACAAAAGTGACCCAGATGAGGTGAAGGATGACAAAAAAGGGGCCACGCTTGATGTGTCAGAGGAGGAATCACCCAAGAGCCTTTCCCCTCACTCACCCTCTAAGGCTCCTGTCAGCCCTGTTTCTGCCCTCCCAGGCGAAGGTGGCATAACTCCAACTGATTTTCTCTGTAAAACGGATGGAATTGATTCTGTTAACACAGACTCGCAACTGGAACCTCTCACTCCTTCCAAGGTCCTTGAGGACGATGCCACTGAGAACTCGCAAGTGGAAATTGATGGTTAACTGCAACAAACAAAACTGAGAACCCCTGAAACATCGCAAGACTCTAGACGCAGCAAAGTTTCTCGCTGCAAAGTTTCTCTCTCCGTTTCCCCTCTTTTTATATAAAGTATGCATTAATAGGAACTTTGTTTCCTGGACCCAAAATGAGGTGAAATCAATACTGTGCTAAGACAGGACTTTAAAATCTTGTACTCTACGAAATACAATATTTCTGTACTAGTGTGAGGATTGGAAAGAAGCGCCCTCTAGATTGAAACTGAGTTTTGAAGGCAGCAATGTGAATGTTCTTCTCTACAAATGATTATGATTTGAAGTCCTTCTGTCCGCAGTTGTGGTGTCCATTTGGACTCTACAGATGATCACGCAAAACAGAGGCATAAAACGAATGAACTTGGAGCTGAGTCCCACATCTGCCTTTCCAGAGGACAAAGAACAATTCAGCAATTTCCCAGTATACTGTATTTAGGAATGGTGTCCTGATTTTTTTTTTTTAGGTTGTGTTTAATGTATTGTTATGTACTTGATCTGGATAGGACTCTGCATTGGGAACCATTTCTCCTTTTGATTGAGACTGAAAACATTGTAGAAATTCATTTGTCTTAATCGGTATTAAACTTTTATAACATGTTAAGCTATGATTCACAGTAATATCTCAGCCTTTCTACTAGAGACAATTTCTTGTTTTCTCGTAAGGGTTTGATTTGGTGAAGAGCACCCTCTTGTGGATTCATGCTATGTAATTCAATAAACAATAGTGATGAAGACTCATTTTTGTGAATAGGTTCTTTTGATGTTCTTTCTAAAGAACTGGGTAAAAAAGATTCAGTGATTCTTTTATCTCGTGTGTCCTCGATCCTCGCTATTATTGTATGTTACTTTTCGGAGATCTTTTTATTTAAAACCAAGAAGTAGAGAATCTGAGCTGGATGTTCAGTATGTAAAACATACAAAAATGTGCAGTGCTGGGGATTCTCTCCAGAAACAGTTTGAAAACCCCTATTCCCAAGGTGCATTTTCTTTCCAGAGTATGTTTTAGTAATAAGAGTGTTGATTATTATTCCATGATTCAGATAAAAAAAAAAAGGTAATTAAAATATTTATTGCAGTAATTGAACTGCAAGTCGCCATTAAAGTTTTGATGCTTTTATTATGAAAGCTATTATTATTTTTATTTTATCCTTTAAGCTTTTCAGTGTGCTCCAAAACAATAAATCAATTCATTTCAATTGAAGGGATTTTAAATACTGAAGACAAATTATTAAATATAAACCCCTTTGTTTGCAATCATATTAACAGAAAACCTATTCCAGCTCATCTTTCAAATGGATGGTGTAATACAAAGTTAATTGGAGTCTGAAACAAATATCTGTTAACAAACATGGTAAAATAAGTCACATATTAAATATTACATAAATGCTGCTACCCTAATAATACTGTAGTACTCAATTTAAAAATTAAAGATAAATTCACTTTCTGTGATGTAAAAGAGACAACAATAGCCTACATTATTTGTGTGAATGTGTTTGGTAACGCTTTAAAAAAAATAATTTATGTGCCTATCAAAAAAAAAAAAAAAAAATTCAGAACATTTAGAAACACCTTTAATTTTATATATTATAAATACAGTTGTTAATCTGATCATGATACTTTGCAATTTTTTGTTTATTCACAAATACAATTTTTGGGGTAAGATCCCGTTACTGTCAATTCTTCTGGTAGACCATTATTGTTTTGCCTTTGATGGGCATAAAAAATGAAAATCTTTGAAGTCAAATGTTATTGCTTTCAAAGTTTAACCTGGTATACTTTATTATTATCATTATTATTATTTACTTCTCTCGTTCTTACTATTTTTTTGTTTTTGTGATACGTCTTGTTTTTTTTATTGTTCATATTTGTTTCATTTTCATGTTTTGGGCATTAATTTAAAAAAGCGCACCAATAACAACTTTATAAACATAGTTTGTTTGTTTTTTTCTTTTTAATTACAAAAAAAACTCGTTAGTGACGCAAATGTAGTAATTAAAATAGCTTTCATAAACGCACAATATGCCTTTATTATGTAAAATTGTAGCGGAAGTGACGTTAACTTCAACATGGCGACGCACACATACGCCTGTGTGTACATGTAGCGCTTTACAGTAACCTTGTCATCTACTGGTTTGCGAAAACGTATTAGTATTATAAACATAATTAGGACACGTTACTGTGAGAAATGTCAAGACTGTCTCGACTGAAGTTGGCATTAAATTTTAGAATGACTCATGACTAATGCGTGCTTTTCCTTAGAGATGTGATGGTTTCTTATTTTGCTGCAATCTTTTAGCGTTAAATATATGTTTTGTCATTTATGAAAACTTATATCAGAGTATGTGGGGCCTAAGCTATTTAAAAGTCATTGATCGTGGACGTTTGCTGTCGCAAGGACTTTGTAGGAACTGCATCACACGTCTTAGAAACGAATCTTTTGTAACTCAAATACAATCTGCTTCAAAACCACCCTGGAGAGTATTGTTTTTTGGAAGTGATGATTTTGCTCTGGAATCATTAAAACGGCTTCATGTATCTCGGTAATGATGTCCAGTTTTTCTTTTATAACATTGCTATTTTGCTAATAACCCCATTGCATTGTTTAAGTTATTAGTTTGCTTTTCTTTTTTTAGAGATGACTCAAAAGCTGAAATCATAGATTCACTTGAGGTGGTGACGCTGTCCAGAGATACTCCAGTCAGAAAATACGCAGAGCAGAACAGACTTCCACTCCACCAATGGCCAGATGTGGACTTCAGTGCCCAGTTTGATGTTGGTGTTGTGGTGTCATTTGGCTGTTTAATCAAGGAGAATGTCATCAACAAAATGGCACAGTAAGTAATGAGGATTCAGGGAAAGCGCATGACATAGTCAAATGGATTGTCTGTAGTATTTGTGTGCTGTTTTGACAGTACGATCTAGGCTGAAGGTAATATCATAATAAACAATATTTTGTGTTTGTTTGTTGTTGTTTTTTCCTCAGTGGTATCCTAAATGTGCACCCTAGTCTGTTGCCACGCTGGCGGGGACCTGCTCCAGTCTTTCATACAATTTTACATGGTGACAGTGTCACGGGAGTGACTATCATGCAAATAAGACCTAAGAGGTAAATGCCATATGTGCAGTAATTGTTCATGACAGGACAAATATGAAAGTTACATAAAAGATGCTTAATATTTCTGTATACAGTGGAGAGAACAAGTATTTGATACACTGCAGGTTTTCCCACTTACAAAGTATGTAGAAGTCTTTCATTTTTATCATAGGTACTCTTCAACTATGAGTGACGAAATCTAAAACAAAATTCTAGAAAATCACATTGTATGATTTTTAAGTAAATAATTTGCATTTTATTGCATGATATAAGTATTTGATCACCTACCAACCAGTAAGAATGCCAGCTCTGACAGACCTGTTAGTTTCTCTTTAAGAAGCCCTCCTGTTCTCCACTCATTACCTGTATTAACTGCACCTGTTTGAACCAGTTACCTGTATAAAAGACACACTCAATCAAACAGACTCCAACCTCTGCACAATGGACAAGACCAGAGAGCTGTGTAAGGACATCAGGGATAAAATTGTAGACCTGCGCAAGGCTGGGATGCACTACAGGACAATAGGCAAGGAGCTTGGAGAGAAGGCAACAAGAGTTGGCGCAATCATTAGAAAATGGAAGAGATGATGGTCAATCTCCCTCCATCTGGGGGGGCTACATTCAAGATCTCACCTCGTGGTACATCAGTGAGGGATCAGCCCAGAACTACAGAGCAAGACCTGGTCAATGTTTGTCAATGACCATCTGGATGATCCAGAGGAGGAATGGGAGAAGGTCATGTGGTCTGATGAGACAAAAATATCACTTTTTGGTCTAAACTCCACTCACTGTGTTTGGAAGAAGAAAAAGGATGAGTACAACCCCAAGATTATCATCCCAACCGTGACGCATGGAGGTGGAAACATCATTATTTGGGGATGCTTTTCTGCACTGTATTGAGGGGAGATGGATGGGGCCATGTATCGCAAGATCTTGGCCAACAACCTCCACCCCTCAGTAAGAGCATTGAAGAAGGGTCGTGGCTGGGTCTTCCAACATGACAACGACCCGAAACACACAGCCAGGGCAACTATGTAGTGGCTCCGTAAGAACCATCTCTAGGTCCTGTAGTGGCCTAGCTAGTCTTCAGACCTGAACCCAGTAGAGAATCTTTGGAGGGAGCTGAAAGTCCGTATTGTCCAGCGACAGCCCCGAAACCTGAAAGATCTGGAGAAGGTCTGTATTGGGGAGTGGGCCAAAATCCCTGTTGCAGTGTGTGCAGACCTGGTCAAGAACTACAAGAAACGTATGATCTCTGTAATTGCCAAATATTAAGCTCTGCTTATCTGATGTATCAAATACTTATGTCTTGCAATATAATGCAAATGAATTACTTAAAAATCTTACAATGTGATTTTTTGGATTTTTGTTTTGGATTCTGTCACTCACAGTTGAAGAGTACTTATGATAAAAATTTAAGACTTCTACATGAGTGGGAAAACCTGCAAAATCGGCAGAGTATCAAATACTTGTTCTCCCCACTGTATTTCTTTTCCAAGTATCAAGTGTTTTATTTTAGGGCTTTTATTTTATGTTAGATTTGATGTGGGCCCTATTCTTCAGCAAGAGCTGTATGAGATTCCAAAGAACTGCTCTGCGGATGAGCTTGGAGCTACTTTGGCAGTTGTGGGCTCCAGAATGGTAATTTCCACCACTTAACGTATTTTAGTTTCCGTTATTAAAAATGTCTTATGTTTGTAGTATAAACTATAGTATAGATTAGAAGTATTTGTGTTCATTAAGATTAAAAATATCTTTATTCAGGAAAGAAACAATAAATTGATAAAAAGTGACTGAAAAAATACATTTATAATACTACAAAATTCTTTTTTTTAACTTTCTAGTCATCAAACAATCCTGAAAAGAGCAAATCAGCATATTAAAATGATTTTTGTAGGATCATGTCATGTGACTCTGAAGACTGGAGTAAAAGCTATTAAAAATGTTGCTCTGCCATGATGCCGTCACAAAATTACATTTTACAATATATTGAAATTGCAAACATATTTTAAATTGTAATAATATTTCTCAATAATGTCTGTTGATTATTGTTTTTATGATTAAAGGTTCTCTGAGCGATCCTGGGTGTTGTTGACGTTCGGAATATTTTCAAACAAATCGGAGGCTAGCTAGACCCTCCCTCCTCCGCATCTCATCTCATCTCCTCCCCCTCCCTTCCGTGCTTCCTGAAATAATTGTGAACGTGCATAGTTCTAGCTAATTATATCCTTGTGTGGGTTTGGCGACCATAAAGCGTCAATTTAGAAGAAAAAAAAACAATTTAACATTACCCACCTGTCCAGCAAAAACAGAGCAACCTGAATGTCGTACTGGAAGCCCTTCTGCCGCCGGAGTTCTCGTCATCGTTCAAAAGCTTTGCTACCGATGTAAATTCGGAACTTCGCACGTTCTTTATCCGACTCCTTCTTCTTTTTAATTTGTTCTTCAGAACGACGTCTCTTTGGTCGTGTGTCGGTAATTTTTCAAACTTCCCTCTGATGCTTCTCTCTCCTTCACACACACACCCTTCATGTGCACGTGCACTAACCCCCCAGACCCACCCTCAAATACTTCTTGCCAGTGATTGGCTGGAACACTGTTTGTTAGTTTTCGTGGTCCGGGTGAGACATGATTGTTTTTGTTGCCGTTTTTGGAGCCTGTGGTGTCTAAAGAGACCGCGTTTTTTTACAGTGTGTTTAGGGGACAGGCAGCTAGCCGATAGTGAGGAGACGTTTGAATTTATGTGACAAAAAAATGTTTTGGCCCCACATCGCTCAGAGAACCTTTAATTATATATTCAGCTTTGGTGAACATTGGTGAACACAAGTGAATTATTTCAGCTCTATAGCTGTAGGAATGATTCACTTATTTACAATTTGTCATGAAATTGGGTTATTCACTCTGCTTTTACAACAATAACACTGTTTGGCATTGATTCACCGTAATTGATTTTGAAACTTCGGTCTCATATTTAAATCAATAGTTGATGGACACTCTAAAACATCTTCCAGAAAGGATAGCAAACAGAAAGGAGCAACCTAAGGAGGGGGTATCGTTTGGTAAGTGTTTATGAGGCAAAGATCATCGTGTGAGAGTAATGTTCTAACAAATGAAATACATGAAACAACTATCTATATTACTGTCCTTAGCCCCCAAAATCAGTTCCCGAATGGCCTGGATAATATGGGAAGAGCACAGCTGTGAATACATTGATCGGCTGTTTCGAGCTATTGGATCTCGGGTACGGATTAAAGCGATCCTAAGAAACGTTTACATTTACATCAGTTGTCTTAATAAACGTTATACACAGTGTTTGTTTTTCATCAGATTCCTTTGAAAACAATGTGGATGGGCAATCCCATCAAACTTCTGGACTTTGTTGGCAAATGCAACGTGATGTTTACAGGTAACCAGACTTGCTTATTTGATGATTTTGTGGTGTTGACGGTGACTGTGCGTTTTCACACCTGGCTCATTTAGAAGTTTTGTTTTTCGAAAATATGCTTTTCTTCCTTATTTCGGTTTGTTTAGGTATATACTGTAAGAACGCAACAGTTGCATTCAGATACGCACTAAAATAATTGGTCCAAGATTGTCTGAATGAGTTGGTCTTGGCCAGATTGAAAACTCCGGAGCGGTTGTCTTGTTATGAGAAAGCAATCTGACCCATCAGAACAACAAATCAAGTTGTATAATAATTACGTTTTGCAAATGAGAACCAATAACCTCTTCTTGTTAAAGGGATAGTTCACTTTGAAATTAATTTTTGATATGTTTTAGCTTACCAAGTCACATGTGCGTAAAACCTCTTATTGGTGCAAGTGCACCAGTTCATGTCCTGGAATTATGCTCAAAGTGTTCATCCATTGAGATACATATAAAGGGTTAGGGCAAATTAATAAATTACATTACAATTCTTAACATTGCAGTACAGCTGAGTTGGAGAAGAACAATGACAATTTAAAGGGATAGTTCACTTTGAAATTAATTTTTGATATGTTTTAGCTTACCTCAAGGGCATCCAAGATGTAGGTGTCTTTGTTTCCACAGTATTTTTAATTTTGATATTTTTCGGTCAAACCGTTCTTGTCTGTCAGTCATATAATGGAGGTCTATGGGGTCCACGTCAAAGAGCATGCACAGAGAAGTCCAAATTAATCATGATTTAATGACTCGTAAAATATAAGTACACATTGATGGCCTAAGACACACGAAACGAGCGGTTTGTGTGAGAAAACAAACAGTATTTTGTATCGTTTTTTACCTCTTGTAATCACAGTCACGTCCAAGTTCTCTGAGGATGCACCGGAAAGCCCAGGAAGTGATCTCTCGCGTGTGTACGTCACTCATTGTTCACACAGAGATTTCAGAAGTGTTGCCCTTCACTGTGAAGATCTAAACATATTTAGATATACTGGAAATTGCAATGGAAGACGATTTCGATATATTAATTTTCGATAGATCACTTTAAGTGACTGTGATTACACGAGGTAAAAACGATATAAATACTGTTCGTTTTCTCACACAAACCGCTCGTTTAATGTCTTAGGCCATCAATGTGCACTTACATTTACGAGTCATTCAATCATGTTTAATTTGGACTTCTCTGTGCATGCTCTTTGAGGTGGACCCCATAGACCTCCATTATATGACTGACAGACAAGAACGGTTTGACCAAAAAATGTCAAAATTGAAAATACTGTGGAAACAAAGACACCTACATCTTCGATGCCCTTGAGGTAAGCTAAAACATATCAAAAATTAATTTCAAAGTGAACTATCCCTTTAAATTGTCATTGTTCTTCTCCAACTCAGCTGTACTGCAATGTTAAGAATTGTAATGTAATTTATTAATTTGCCCTAACCCTTTATATGTATCTCAATGGATGAACACTTTGAGCATAATTCCAGGACATGAACTGGTGCACTTGCACCAATGAGAGGTTTTACGCACATGTGACTTGCAGGAACACATTTTGAGTACGCTGTGTTGACTTCCAAAAGCAAACTAAACCAAGGAGATAATGGGACATTGTAGCAATTTAAGTCCCTGTTTCGGAACAAAGCAAACAATCTACAGGTCTGAAAACGCCATAACTAACTGTTTGTCTACTGGAAAGAGATAAGGGATGTAAGGGATCACACTTTCTTTCACCTTTTCTTTGCAGCTGCTCCATATTTATCTGCAGTACCAGGGTCTGTCCATTATCAGAAAGAATCCAATATCCTACTCGTTCGTTGCAAGGTATGCACATGGAGTTGTTACCACACACACACACACACACACAGGTGTCCACTGGCACAGAAGAAATACATATAAAGTGCCTCTATTATGGTTTTTCAAATGTTCCCTTTCATGCAGTGTTTAATATAGCTGTTTGTGAATGTAAATGTTCTGCAAAGTTGAAAGTACACAATAAATAAAGTTACTGTCTGCTAAAAGAAAGAATCGACTCTGTACTGCCAATACGAGTCGTTTTTCATTAGAATCCTACTGCTTTACGGTTCTACGTCACTAGAAGATTAATTTACATAATGTTGTACGTTGGCCGTCTGCGAACAACTTGACCAGCCCTCAAATGACATTTGGTCGTTTGCTTTAGAAAGATGGGTCAGTACCCAGTTTTTTTTTGGACCAGCTTGCTCCTCAGAACCACAACCTCTAAATATGACTAATTATTGATGCATATATTTCTTTAGTTTTGTGTTTTATATTGTGTATGTTTCCGGCTAACTCGCGTTATTACGGTCTTACTTAAATACTTCTACTAATCAGCTGTTTGCCACTATTACCTAATAATGGGTCTATTAATGCAGATTGTCTGTCGTTCGTACTACTTTGAGTAAAGGATGGAGCAATATTTATTTTATTTTATTTTTTTTATATATAGTTATTTATTTGTATGCACCGTTATGGACACTGTTCCCACACGCACTGCATTAAATTAGAAATATGTACATCGGTTTGTTGATGGACATACTCTTGTTATTGCTGATGTTGAGGGGAATTTCAGCTGCATCATCTCATAATGTAACTTAAACTGAGTAGTGTATCGCTGAGAAACGCCCTGGTCAAGTCGTCCTTGTGTTGGAGTTTTGGGTTGACTAACTAGTTCTTCCAATGTTTCACCATCGGACTTGCGCTCAGATTGATATGGTAAAATCAACGTCATCGTTAATGTGTTTACAGTTCAATTGCTGAGCATTAGGTACTCTCCGGACAGAGCTAACCGTGTAGCTTTTGAGGCACTGTATGTGGTTGACCAATCACAACAGACTGAGCTGTCTGGCCAATCAAAGCAGAGTAGGTTCTCGGAAAGGAGGTATGCAGAGAGAAGGATTCACCCATCGAGTTGTTTGAGAATCAATGAAAAATGGTGATGTGCAATGTACATTATGAGAAAATGAAACTGTTTTTTTTAAGTTTTTTTTTTTACTTTTGATGCATGTAAACCTGCTGTAGGAGATCTCAAAAACAAAATTAGGAACCTTTAAAATAGCATGATGGGGCACCACTTTGATGGTGTGGAGATAAAATGTACATCAAGTTTTTCCTCTAAAGCTTTTCCCATCTTTTTAATGACCACACTGTTCTGCTCTCTCAATCCCCTTCTGTCCAGTTTCCATAGAAAATTAATTTGAAAGCAGTGCACTACTCGTGATGCACTCCCTCTGTGCCACTGGACACATATAGTTAAAATTCAGATGTATAACTGTATATAATCAGGGCTGTGGTTAAGTGGAGACAACTGGGTTGGGAAGACAACCAGACCTTGTGACAAGGGCGGATAAGTAAACAGCTTTATACTGCTGAGTATATAGGTGGAAGAGCCCATGCTTTTTGTTTCCAAGCTATAATAAATGATTCTATAGGTGTGATGTATCCATTGTTATTGTAGTATACTAGTATTTATATTTAGAATTAGTACACATAGTACAGTAATTATAATTTATATACTGTTATAGTGTTTATTAATGAATGAATAAATTAGTTCATCAGTTTTAGTTTGTTTTAGAAATGTTATGTGTTTTTGGTTTGTTTTAATATCTTCATTTCGTTTTTTTAAAAATTATTATTATTGAACAAAATTTACAGTTAGTAATCGTGATCAAAGCCAAGTTTTTCTAATAACTTTCCCTTTTTCTAATATATATATATATTATATATATTAGAAAAAGTAAAAGAAGTAAAATATAAAAGTAAAATGTAAAAGAAAAAATATTGAATATATATAAAACAAACCAAAAATGAACACAACATTTCTTAAACAAACTAAATCTGATGAACTAATTTATTCATTCATTTAGTTAACTCTATAATAGTATATAAATTATAATTACTGTACTATGCATAGTAATGTATATGATGACCAAAAATAATTTTGCAATGGTTTTAGCTTTAGTTTACAATAAAAACACAGAATGTACCAGATTACCTTACACTGTATTTTACTATGACATTCAGTTCTAAATTGTACATCAATCGTTATATCAAAAGAACAGTGTAACCAGGCATAGGGTTGGCCACATTTACTTGTAAGGTTGACATTTTGTAACAGTAGTACTGTGTATGTTGTCTGTGTGTTTTTCTCCACGTCATTTTTAGGATGGCTGGGTTGGATTCAAAGCTGTGAAGTTCAAGAAAAGGCTGTCGGCATCAGATTTCTTTAATGGATATCTACATCAGAGCATGGTGAAGAAATCTCCCTCGAACACCTGTTTGTTCCAGAGTTATAAAGACACTCGTTTGCCAGGAGGACAGGACAGTAATATACTTCTGCAGAATAACACTTCACTTTGATTTATTGCATTCACGGAATGAATAATCGCATATAAACAACATTTTTGTCTGTTTTAAGACAATTTTGAAATTAGTAATGAGCTGTTTGCAGGTGTGAACGAATCAATACAATAAAATAATTTTTGAGATGTAATTGAATGGTTGTTCTAATTGATTCCTATTCACTGACCAGCTACACACGTTTTTTTTTTATAATAGTTTTTGGTATAAAATACTAGATAGAATATGTTTTGAAGAATTATGGTCACCAGAAAATTGACGGTAATTATTGACTTCCATAGTAGGATAAATAAAAATGTGGAAGTTAATGGCTACCGTCAACTGTCTGGTTACCGACATTCTTCAAAATATCTTGTTTTGTGTTCAACAAATAAAGAAACGCATAAAGGTTTGGAAGAACTTGACGGTGAGTAAATGATGACAGAATAAAAAAGATTTGAGTGTGAACTATTCCTACTCCAAAACTGAGGCGCAGTAAAATCCCGCTGCTGCCACGTAAGTCCCGCCCCTTTATCGCCTCACACGTAAAGCAACGGAGGTCTGTTTGCAAATCCTGCTCTCTCATTGGCTGAAGCGTTTGTTTATTTTGCGTTCGAAGTAAAGTTAGGTTTCATTTGCAAGTTGCAACCTGTCAAATCCGAGGACAGCTGTGAGACCGTCAACACCGCCTAGCATTTCACGTAGTAAGTCATCACTGGAAAATGCCGTTTATGTCCGCATTATTTCATGAAACCGAAGAGCTTTAATATAGGCGAAGATTAGCTTCCATTGTCACTCAGTTGTCACAGTAGCTGAAGAAAAGTATCTTGTTTACGTTGAGCTAACGAATAGCCGTGTTGCTAGCTAGCGAGCCCACACAACCTGCTTATGTCTTCTCTCTCATATTTATAATGGAAACCTGTAAGAAAATTATCTAAAGTGTATTTTCTCCCGTTGTTCTGTTTTGCGATTTCATTACGCTGTAATTGTATGTTATGTTTGTTCGCTCATGTAATTTTAATGGGAAACTCAGTGCAACGTTCATTCGTATACTCAGCTTTATTACCTACAAGATAACGTTACATAGACTGTGCTGTCACCGTTACACACGTGTAATACTATGTTATCAAATATTAGCCAAAGACGCTGACCTTCCCTTATAACCCGATCAACATTTGTGTAACCTTTAGTAATCAATAATTGTATAGACAGCATATAGTATAAGTTCTGTAGAAAAACAGCTTCTGCAGGGCTTATGGCCAAGTTGTATTAGAATTCCTCGAGCAATTGAACAGGTGTAAATAGGGGATTTTGAGCGTCTAATACTCCCTGAACGTCTAATACGTTGTGCAGCTGATGGATAATCGTGTTAGGTATGGAACTAGCTTTACCCAGAATAAAATGTATGGCAATAATGGATTCAAACAATGGACAATCGATGAAATTGTCTTTTTTATTTTTATATTCCCAAGTATCTTGATGCATGCCTTTTTCAAACTATTTTTTGTAGTCTTGAAGTGTGTTGTTATGAGGTTTCCTGTACATTTATCGTACTTCTTATTATCTAACTATTTTACAGGATAATTCAACTGTTCAGAATTGTTCAGGCTTGCTACCACCTTCATCATGTTACCTAGTTGATTCAGTAAAAAATGTATGACTTGAAAGCATTGAAGTTAAATTAGATCGGGGGAAAGAATCAACAATTTAACGATTTTTTTATGTTATTCAGTGTAGATGTGTGTCAATCAGTTGATGTGAAGGGTTGATTTTGCAGTGTGGTTGGTTACAGTGGCACAAATGTATTTTAGATATCTGAGAACAGAGCTCTGTGGTTAGTCTGGACTGAAGAATTTGCTGACATGAGGGCAGGAGCTGTAACATGATAATTAAGGAATATGACACAGGCATAAGTGCTGTTGTTTTGAATAGGCTATTTAAAAAATCCAGTTCATATATGAGTCAAAACCTGCTAATGGGTAATTAAATGTAACTAATCATGTAAGAATATATTTTATTGTAAAATTAAACAATATTTGATCAAACTTTAATTGCCTTAATCTTTGAAACAACTGGAGAGGCGGTATTACAGTTTTTCTCGATTGTTTACACACATTTCCTGCAAGTATGCCTCATACTCTCCGAACTCTACACACAAATCTAAAAAAACACACACAATCGAAAACCCCTTAATGTAAAACGTACTGATTCAAATCCAAGCAATAACGTGACTCATTGGTCATTGCTAATTATGTATTTTTTTACCACTGGCTGTCACCCATCCTTGCCCCTCGCACTCCCAAGAAAGTGATCTGCGGTTGTCTGGGAGTGGGAAAAGATGGCTGCAAAATCTTCAGTAATAAAATTCGGCTACAAAATTCATAAAGAATATATTTGCAAAATATCTGAATGTGCGCAATTTCTTTCTCTGGGGAGCCAGGCGAATGTATGAAAGCTTTTGAATATTTGTCTTCGGCATTTTTGCACACTGTAAAAGATGCTGAGTATAATTTACTGTACATCAAATGGTCAGTCAGTCATTTTTTGTGTTCTGTGTCTATATCTGTGTTTATCCACTGCAGTTAGCTTGAAATTATGAAGAGTGTTTGCCACTTAAGTTTGGCATATGATGAAATTCCTCCTTATAAATCAAATTTTTATACGCATTTAGCTATGTGGTTTTGAAAAAAAAAGTTTATTGTTGGTTTAAAAACAACATAACTTTATGTATTGTTAATAAAAGGCGGAGAAAAGTGAAGACTTGTTTTACATTCTGGACTAAATGATGGAAGTCACCCAGGAGTATTGAATAAAGATGGTTAGTTCAGCTTTGAGTGTTGAATATGTGTTTTTATGGGAATGTGGATCTTTCGGATCGATTTGAGAAGATCTTTTGATCATGTTTCACATTTTATTGTGTCATGTAGTGTGTGGGGCGCTGGTCTTGGTCTTGACCCGGTCTTGGCCCCTAAAAGTCTTGATCTTGTCTCGGTCTCGATACACTCTGGTCTTGGTCTTGTCTTGGTTTCGGGTTAGGTGGTCTTGACTACAACACTATATCCCTGTAATAGAGTGCCGAAGTTACCTTATGACGTCACTTTGTAGGCCAAAATGCGAAAGTGAGTTCCTAGCTCTATCTTCCAATGGGTTTTTGCTAAATCGCCTGAAATAAGGTCTATGGTTAGCTAAGCCTCTAAATATTTTCACGTTTTCATCTATGACATAAACACACCAGTCAACCAGTATAACCTGCTTGTGTTTTTTTTACTTTATATAGGCTTCAAATTGTATAAATTTTGGATTTACTTGTAAAGATTATCTTGATAGACAAAACGTGTAAGGGTCACAACTCTTTGATGAACACCGATTTTATTTTTTGCGATTTTCCAAAAGTCTATGGGGAAAATGCATAGCTTTTCGAGGGAGGGAACCCATGTGCCGCTAACTTCCGAGTTGTCCTACAAAGTGACGTCATCACTTCGGCACTCTATTGAATTGAACAAAGACTAGGCCTACATTCAGTGACCATCATGCAATCGACTTTGAGCTAACCCAAACATCAGCCCCCTCACAGAGATGTTATGTGTGCACCAAATGACTGGCTCACTTATTGATCAAGCCTGCTTGTTTGTTTATTTTTGTAGGAAAGAAGATGCTGTATTTCATAAGCATGGAGACACATGGAGAAAGATCCCTTCTCAAAGATCTCTGAAAAACATCAACATTAGGAAGAATGAATTTTTGTGATCAGTCCATCACTTCACATCCTTCCCTTTAACTATTTGCGTGCACTTTGGCAGGCCTCATTCAGCCTCCCCTCCACCTCCCTAACTCACACACTCTACCGGTGACCCCAACACTGCTCCTGCAGGCTGGGTACGGAGCTGGTCTGGCCGCGTGCCCCTCCAGCTCTGCGTGTTGGCGTGAGATGGCGCGGCAGGAAGCAGAGGGTTGCTTCCGCTGTGGACTGTAATGTCAGAGCCCAGCAGCCCCGGCGAGAGCCAGCGCGGCGCTCCCAGATTCTTCGTGGGCTGCGCGGAGGATGAGAGCGAGGGCCTGGACGACTACGCCAGCATGAGGACAGACATGGAGCTGTACGAAGACGACCTGGAGGATGATTCGGTACGGATGGTTCGCAACTGAGTGTCTGGTCTAATGGAGAGATTTTGCCTGCATGTACCTGGGGATTTAATAGTTTGAGAACAGAAGCATATTTCTATGTAACGTTCAACACAACAGTATGTGACTTCTTTAAAGACTCCTAGCCAAATTAAAGTAGCAGCACATCAAATATCAAATATTTGCTCTCTGTCTGGTTCCCCATTACCAACTGAAATACAATGTACAATTTACAATGAAAGTATCCCTTTTATAAGATTTTAACAAATGAACATGAGGACATTTTTCTGATTTTTGCCCCAAAACTTGGGTCATCATTTTCTTTCTCAGAGAAAAAAAAAGGAATTGAATTTATTTCTTATTTTGTACCATCTCAGTCTGTTTTAGTGGAAGTGGAAGTTTGCTTCCATGTCCACCTCATTTTGTAACACGAAAGTTAGCTATTCTTTTAAAAAAATGTAATGCAAGTAATGGGTTTTTTTATGTTTTTAAAGAAGTCTCTTATACTCACCAAGGCTGCATTTATCAAAAATACAGTAAAAAAAAAAAAAAAAAACTGTTTACTATTTTTATAAATTTTTATTGTAATATAAATTGTCATTTATTTCTTTGATGGTAAAGCTGAATTTTCAGCATCATTACTCCAGTCTTTGGTGTCACATGATCCTTCGAAAATTATTCTAATATGCTGATTGGCTGCTTAATTAAAACGTCTTATTATTTAATGGTGAACTTGGTGGAAACTGGGGTATTTTTTGGAATAGATATTAATTGATCAAGTTAATGTATCCTTGCTAAATGTATTAATTTCTTTAAAAAAATACTTCTTACTGTTTTTACTGTTTAAAAAGAACTTCTTCCTTTTACCGCATTAATTATATTGCTTGGAAGCCTAGCATTTTACATTTTTGTATATTTCAGAGATTTTTTTGTTTTTCAGTATGTTTCAAGTAATTCCTGTAATTATTTAAGAACTTTTGAAAACCACTTTTCTGATGTCAGCAAATACAAGTGTGTTTAGGTAGATGTATATCTCATTTAAATCCTTATTTTTAGCCTCCAGAGCGTCAGATCGTGGTGGGGATTTGCTGTATGATGAAGAAATCTAAGTCCAAACCCATGACTCAGATCTTGGAACGTCTTTGCAAGTTTGAGTACATCACAGTGGTCATCTTTCCAGAGGACGTCATACTCAATGAGCCGGTGGAAAAGTGGCCGCTCTGTGACTGCCTGATCTCATTTCACTCTAAAGGTATGTTTTGTGTCTGTGCCCTTTTGAGCTGGTTGTAGATAAGGTTTCTCCACTGAAGTATTGACCACTCAATGAAGCAACTTTTTTGAAGGGGTCTCCTGTTTGTTCAGTGACCTAACATTATTGCATCATTAGCTAATCTAATGAGACAAAAAATGTGCAGTCACATTAGTGAAGTTTTGCATACAAAAATGTCCGTTGTCAATTGTGTAGTAATTTGCAGTATGAAGCACAGGTCACAAAGTCACTTTCAAACCAAGCATTTTTCTGTTGGTTAATGCAGCAGATTTGGGCATTACCTCATAATATATTCCAGATTGCATTTTTGCTGGAATCCGCCCACAAAAATTTGCAAAACATCAGTAATTGTGACCATCTTAAGGCTTGTTCGTTGGTATATAAATAATCCTGATAAGCAGTCTACACATTTGTTTACCAGTGTGTTGTGTCTTTGACAAGTTATTTTTATATTAGCATGCCTATAATAACAACAGTAATATTTTCTCTTCAATTAGGCTTCCCCCTGGATAAGGCAGTGAGTTACGCAAAGCTCCGTAACCCGCTGCTCATCAATGATCTTAATATGCAGTATTACATACAGGATAGGTATAACCATATTTTTTATTAACCACAGTTTTTCATATCTCATATTTGCATACCTTTCAGCATCCTGTCCTTGCATCCTGCTTTTTCTGTCCTTCGTTAATCATATTTTAGGAGGGAGGTGTATCGTATCCTGCAGGAGGAGGGGATAGATCTGCCACGCTATGCCGTTTTAAACCGCGACCCTGACAAACCTGACGGTCAGTCAAAGCTTTTTTCCCCAAAATATACAAACAGAATTTTTGAGTGTCTAAAGTTTTTTTTTCCTGATATCTTTTGTTATTTGCTTGCATGCTTATTTCTTCATCATCCAACAGTGAAGTAGAAATATTATCAAAGTGTCCTGCTTTGTCTCTGGACTGATTTGTTTTAGTCTCTGAGTAAATATAGCCCCTCATGTAGAGCAATTTTAAGTGTTTCACACAGGCCAAGGATACAAATATTGCTCTGAAGTCCATGATGTGACCATCTGGCGTCCACTGAGCCGTTATGTTCTTGGCAGCTATGACAGTTCCCCGAGGACCTGAAAAAAATTTATTCTGCTCTAAAACAAATGACAATCAAAGTGCTATATTTACCCAGCTATAAATCCCCATTACAGTCCTGTCTCAGATGATGACTGTGTTATCTGTATATCTGCTCAGATATTGTTTCTATTCACTGGAACTCTGTTTTGACTGGCCTTTTCTTTCCTGTTTTGGCACAGAGTGTAACCTGGTTGAGGGAGAAGACCAAGTTGAAGTTAACGGCGAAGTCTTTCTAAAACCATTCGTAGAGAAGCCCGTTTCTGCCGAGGACCATAATGTGTACATCTACTACCCAACTTCAGCTGGGGGAGGCAGCCAACGCCTCTTCAGGAAGGTGTTTTTGCAGTGGCTGCCTATTTTCTATCCCATAGAGCTTGAGCTGCATCCGCTCAGTCATACAAGCACAGCAAACGGAGAAGAGCATGCCGACATTTGTTTTAGCCTACATAATTGCTCAGTTTATCCTACAGTTAGTGTTGGGGACCAACTAGTAACACTACTCAGTTTGTTTTAGCAGCTCATTCATTTAAAACAACTGATTTACCAACCATATTTATAGCGTGATGCATGAAAGTCCTAAAATCTGGAAACGAGTCAGCATTTTTTAACTTCCAGTTCCATTGTCCTGAAGTCAGTGGGTTTTTGGTTAATTTTCTTGAATTAAGGTTTGTGGTTAACACAAGCTTGGATATTTTCACGTTTTATTTTACAGCATAATATATCAGTATGCAGTATCAATTGCATGATGGCAAATCGTAACATTTGGGTGTGAATGTGTTTGTTTCAGATTGGGAGCAGAAGTAGTGTTTACTCTCCAGAGAGCTGTGTGAGGAAAACTGGCTCCTATATATATGAAGAGTTCATGCCAACTGATGGAACAGATGTGAAGGTACTAAATAATTTACCTTCTTTTCTACTCAGTGATTGCATTACCCTGTTGCTCTTGATCTATATAGAGCAAAGTTCTGCTTTCTTACGTGTTTGTTTCATTTGTAAATTTTTAGAGAAGCAGAAACATTCTTTTGTGCGTGTTTTTGGTACAGGTGTACACAGTAGGGCCAGATTATGCTCATGCAGAAGCTCGTAAGTCCCCTGCACTTGACGGGAAAGTTGAGCGAGACAGTGAAGGCAAAGAAATCCGCTACCCAGTCATGCTCACTGCCATGGAGAAGCTTGTGGCCCGTAAAGTGTGTTTGGCATTCAAGGTCAGCTGCTCGTTACTTGGTTTCAAAAATTAATTTATGAATGTACAAGAAAGAATTTGCAGACTGAAAATGTTTCAAGGGTTTAATCTGTTCATGATGATTTTGTTCTCAAATACTTTTTACACTGTAGCAAACAGTGTGTGGATTCGACCTCCTCCGAGCCAACGGCCACTCGTATGTGTGTGATGTCAACGGATTTAGCTTTGTGAAGAATTCCATGAAATACTATGACGACTGTGCTAAGATCCTGGGGTAAAGCCTAATGATCATCAGATAAAGATTCAAAATCTTTGTATTTCAAACATATTAATATATAGTTGAGTTTGGCTTGTTCTTTCTTTTTTTTTTTTTTTAGAAATATTGTAATGAGGGAGCTGGCTCCTCAGTTCCATATCCCATGGTCCATACCTACAGAGGCAGAGGACATTCCTATTGTACCCACCACATCAGGCACCATGTACGTATCACATGCTACACTTACATCTTGCCATTTGACTTGATAGTAAAATTCATCTTTCCACTTTATTCTTTGTTTTCATTTTTATTATTGTCTAATGCAACAACATTCATATATTTTGTCCACTCGTTTAAGTGACCTATTATGATATCGCATCAGAATTTTTTTTTTCTTCGCTAGGATGGAGCTGCGCTGCGTAATAGCTGTGATCCGTCATGGAGATCGTACACCAAAGCAGAAGATGAAGATGGAAGTGCGGAATCCCATGTGTGTTCTTGCCACCTGCTTAATAGACTTAATCACTTAAAACATTGCTGATATCCAAATAGCAAAAATATGGTGTTTTTTCCTTTCTTCTAGGTTTTTTGAACTTTTTGAACAATATGGTGGATATAAAACGGGCAAGCTGAAGCTAAAGAAACCCAAACAGCTCCAGGTAACAATTTTTATTTATTCATTAAATTATTTAACATGTTCCAACATTAAAACAGAAAGCACACCAAAAAAAATTCAATCTCAATAAAAAAAAATAGTCTGCAGTAATACAGTAATAATGAGCGCATTTATCCTAGGCCACTGAAAGAGTAAAAAATAAATAAGATAATAAAGTAAAAATAAATAAATACACAACTGCAGTACAATAGAAATTTAAAACCTTTATGAACTCACTTGGGGCACATGAACGGGAAAACCCTTCCGCAGGACTGTTGACAGTTAAAACTGGACTGGCTGACCATTAACTAGACAAGTTGAATATTCCAGCAGAATTAATTCCCAGGTAAAAAACACATTTTTAATACTATTTGAATAAAGGGTGAATATGTCAATTTTCCTTTGCCCCACTTTTGGCCAGTTCATTGACATTCCAACTGATCTTCAAATCTTGCCACAAAATCAAGCCACTTTTATGTGGATTGCAAGCTTCCCAGAGTTGATCCATTGATGGAACCCATGTTTGCATCATTGCTCCAATTGTAAATGAGGAGACATCTATCAATTGAAAAGGATTCCACAGCATCAATACTAATTTGTGATAATTAAAAAAAATGTAAATATTAAAGTTTCAATGTCTTAATTAAATGATTTTATTATAATTACATTAAACGATTGCTTTCATGCTGCAGTGACCTCACCCTTGCAGGCTCACTATTGGCTTATTCAGTGGTTGAGGGCAATTTTGGGTTGACATCATTGTAGTTCGTAGTTCACAGCACTTAAGAATCAGGGACTTTAATCAAAGTTGCTTTTAGCTTCTTTATAAAAGTGTTCTACTCTTAGAGAATTTCTACTTTTTGCTAAGAATTTTTTTGACACTCAAGTCAAAGCTTAAGACTATTCTTAAGAGCGTTTCTTAGAAGTTCTATACATACTGGCCCAGGTCTACAATCAAACTTTTAAAATTAGGCTTCCTCATATATTGAAGTTTTCAGGGAAAAAAAAAAGATTGTTGAGGGGGTAAATTAAAATAAGAAACACTTTGATTTTGGTAAATTTTTTAACTTATTTCAATACCTGTTGTGTCTTATTTTACATAATTTCAGGCATCTTGAGGCCCCCTTTAAAGTTTGCCGAGCCCTCATAGTGGGCCCCTGGCCCGCTGTTTGAGAACTACTCATTTAAACCTTGAATTTATTGTTAACCTGCTGTGCTACTCCATATCTGTGTTTCCACAGGAAGTTCTGGACATTACCAGGACACTCTTGACAGATATAGGACAGCATACTGACTGTGAAGTTGAGGAGAAGAAGTCCAAGCTTGAACAACTGAAGACTGTTCTAGAAATGTACGTTAATGTAAGATGTTAACTGGGCCATGCTAACTGGCACACTTGCAGTCTTCCTTGGTGGCCTCCTTTTAAGTCTTTTGACACATGACATATTTTCCAGACACAAGCTCTGGTGTTACATAAAACAATACAGTAGTTTCCATCATATACTTAACAGATGCTTTCTTTCAGAAATAAAATAAAATAATGTTTCTAGTGTATCTAAGGAGATATATGTAACATGTCTTAAAGGAGATTCAGTTGAAGGATGTTGTAAATGAACACTATGTTCGGTGATATTTCCAACATGCAATATTTTTAGAATCTCAGTATTAAGTTTTGTCCTATGACACAATGAAATTGCAGTGTCCCCTTTCACAACCCTTGACAAGCTTCACTCATTCAGCAATAGCATAGATGCACTGGATGGATTTCTGAGCAGCTGTTCTGGCAGGTGCTTCTGGCTATGTTAATTTAGATGTCAGTCAAGAACAGGGAAGTGGAAAGTAAACTTCTTTGGGGCCTGTAGACACCCTAATTAAACTATTGTCCCTGTTCTGTTCTATTCTTTTTTCAGGTATGGCCATTTCTCTGGAATCAATAGGAAAGTGCAGCTAACCTACCTTCCTCATGGACAACCCAAAACATCCAGTGAGGAGGAAGGTATGAGGAGTGTTGATCAAGAAACTCAGTCGTGTTTGGCTTTAATCATGCCATGCATTATGGTGCTGCTGTTTGTGTTGTGTGCAGATACCCGTAAGGAGGGTGCCTCTATACTCCTGGTGCTAAAGTGGGGAGGAGAGCTGACTCCAGCAGGCAGAGTTCAGGCTGAAGAACTCGGCAGGGCTTTCCGCTGCATGTATCCTGGAGGTCAAGGTGAAAAAAAAAAACCCTCCTGTTTGTCTGTCACTAAGGGGCCCTATTTTAACAATCTAAGCCAGGGGTCGGCAATCTATGGCAGGCATGCCAACACAGAGGGTTAATCACTGGCACTTGAGCAAAAGTGAGAGAGATGTATAGCCCGGCTAGAATGAAACGTGGTCTGGAAACCACATTTAAATTTTGGGCGCACAAATGGGCATAAATGCATTTGCTATTTGGACAACGTGGCACAGGATGTGAAAATGATAACGGCGTCGGGCTGAAACTTGCAATTGACACTTGTGTCGCACCTGGTGCTGTGTTAGTGTGTTTGATTAGGGTTGGAGCAAAACTGTTGACCGAGGACCAGATGAAAGTCCACAAATCTCATGCTTTCAGCACCTTATTACACCTTTCTAATCCAACATTACACCTAAATCTGATTAACATTCATATTAATGATGGTGACACAATATCCGATGACATTTTAATAATGTTTATTATTTAGTCATCTACAAACATTATATAATGCTTAATAAATCACTACTTGGTGCATTTTCAAATATGAATATTCATCATAGTTAAATTACTGACTTACAGTTGAGTAATGAGTCATGACTAATTAAATGGGGGTTGACTGCTTTTTTTCTTAGCATGATTGTTTATGGGGTGCAATATAACATATATTCGTGGTTTTTCTTTTTTAAAAAGTCTTATTTTTCATAAAATTCACCTTTATTGTCAGCCGCGCTCTCCTCTGTCCCCTGAACGAGCGGTTGACTTCCTGAGTCTATGAAACCACCCCCTTAGAAACAGGCTATGGGCTCAGATTGGTTAGTTTGGGCTGGTGTGTGTGATTGGCTAAACTGTCGCTAACGTTGTCCGGATACTTCGCGCCCATTACCTTTACGGGTGAAATGTGCCTGCGCTCAGATGTAAATATGCGTCGAACTGCAGTATCGGTTTGAGGCAGAATCAGACCAAGAAAGCGGCGATGAAAGAGTCAAGCAGAACCTCACCACACACGGCTCTTACTAAACGTTTCAGAATGATAATTTGCCACATTTTTTAACTTTATACACATTTGTTTTACACAATAGCATCTGACTGGCAACAATAGCAAATGATTGGCTGCTAATGTTAAACACAAACAGCGTTGACATTAGTTTACGGTCTTAATCAAATCGAAAATAACGTCATAAAGCATATATACATGAAAAATATGTTTAAAACATTAGTACTTATAGAAAATTCAGGTCCATAATGTTTGTACACGTTTGTCGTAGACACAAAATAGCATAACTAATAGCCTAGTGGCTATAAAGCCAGCGCTGGCATTTGAAAAAAATAAAACACAAGGGTACGTCTGAAATTATACATGGAAATACATTTAAAATGTTGAAGTCTTAGCCTACTTACAGGTTGTGGCCCAACAACTGCTGCCTCTGGTTTTAAATTCGGAACTGCTTCATGTTTTAGTAACAGTTTCTTGTTAAATCCGGTGTTGAATTCGTGGAGATTCTGGAAGCCGTCTTCCGTCAAATGCGCAGCACAGAGAGACAGATTACGGTCGTCATTTTCAGGAACATAATCAAACAAATTGTATCCATTGTTGACGAAGTACAGCGTTCGTGGGAAGCTCGAACACAGAAGACCTGACAGCTGGTTGAACATAACACACTCCACGAACCGCAGAAATATGGCCATGCCCTTTTTTGCATTTTCCGGAGGGAGGTGTTGATGCAAATGTATGGGTTAGTGACGTCTAAAATCCAGCTGTAGTCCCAATCGAGACGTTTTTGTAGGCAATTATACTTCCCGATTTTTAAAAGACGATATCTCTGCTTACACTTAACTTTCAGCGCTGCAACTTTGCAGATACTGTTCATGCACCAACAGCAACATTACACACTATTTAAAATGAAAAAAGTGAAATCGCAATCAACCCTCCCCCCCCCCCCCTTTAAACAAAAACTGAATGCACATAGAGTGCTGCAAAGTCCTAAAACCCGGAAATTAGCATTTATGAACTTTATGAACTTTCATTGAGCAAAAATGAATGGAAAAAAGGCATTTGGTGACGTTGATGTCATGCAACTGTGGTGTAGTTCTTTATAGCTTAACTTTATCTGCTGCAGATTGTATTTATGCTTCAATATTCATGAACGTGTTCATTGTGAAGATTATCTTGATTAACAAAATGTGCAAGAATTATAAACTTGTCACAGAGCTTATTTTGCAATAATCCAAAAGCTAATGGTGCAAAATTCTGGGTTGTCTTGGAAAAATACACCATCCCTGCAGCAATCTATTAACCAAATATCTGTGAAGCATTTATTATAAGGTCCTTGAAAGTTAATAAAATGTAAGGTATTATTAAGTGTAACCCAATTTTGGGATAAAACCCAGCACCTATTCAGCAGTCTTCGTTTTATATGCTTCCCATTTTCTTGTTTATTCCTAGCTATAATTTCTGCTTTTTTTTCTGTGCAGCAGTATTTTTTTAATGTCATTCACACCATAGAAGTGTCACAAAACCATATCGTTCATATGAATATTGTGCGCTGTAAGTCTTCTGATACTTTGCTCTGAGGAACAGTTTAATCATTGTTCATTGAGAGAGCGTACGAATATGCGCTGCACGCAACTCTGCAGTCAATTACAACTTTTCCCATCTTAAATTGTTAACACGGAAATCAATATGTGGCGGTCAGCGCTGATAATGTGGTGGGCTGCCACTAATAAATGTATGGGAAACACTGTACCGGTTATCACTCAGTAAACATAGCTAGGCTATTTTAATACCGCCGTCTCTCTCATAGGAAACCTTGACATTTTTATTTTTAAAAATTGCGTTTGCTCCCTAGGTCAGGTTGCACCCCACAGCTCAACAACCTGCTCATCACCTTAGCTTTCACTGCATTTGTAGTCAATGCCATATTATCCAGTAAACACTAATAAACGAACAGAACGGAAGTTAACTTTGGGCCAGCTCGTCACCATGGCAACGCGTCTGATGAAAGCGTCTATAATAGTAGTGTTTAACCCTGTTCTTAGAGACCCACTATACTGCAGAATTTCATTTCAGCCTGCTCCAACACCCACGCCTCTAATTGTCAGTTAAGACCTTGATTATGGTTGGAGCTAAACCCCGGAAAGACAGTGGGTTTTCAGGAACAGGGTTGATTACAATTGTTCTATATGGCTATTTAGTCTCACCAAGTTTTTATATGTAAATGTTATGTTCTTGACTACTTATAGGGGATTATGCTGGCTTTCCAGGCTGTGGTCTGCTCAGGTTGCACAGCACCTACCGACATGACCTCAAGATCTATGCCTCGGACGAGGGCAGGGTGCAAATGACTGCTGCTGCCTTTGCAAAGGTCATCAACCACAACAAACACAGGTCTTCTAAGGTTTAAAGATATAAAGTTAACAGAGGATGTTAAGGTGGTGTTGGTTGTCTGCCTCGCAGGGTCTCTTGGCACTGGAAGGGGAACTGACACCCATCCTGGTCCAGATGGTAAAGAGTGCAAATATGAATGGCCTGCTGGATAACGATATTGACTCCCTCAGCGGCTGTCAGCAGAGGGTTAAGGCCAGACTTCATGAGATCATGCAGAAAGATCAAATCTTCACAGAAGAAGACTTTGACAGGGTAAATCAGAGTGCCAGACATCTTTTGAAAATATGGGGTGTATTTCAGTCCCTCCACTGACTTGAAATGAAAAGCACATCTGTGTCCACTTCATCTCTTTTGTTTCTCCAGCTGGCTCCGACATGCAGCAGCTCTCTGGTGAACTCTATGAAGGCTGTGGAGAATCCAGTGAGTATGTGTGATCAGGTCTACACCCTTGTCCAGAGCCTCACCTCACAGATCCGCAAAAGACTTGAAGACCCCAAATCAGCAGGTGATTGCTCTGTTCTCACTTAAAAAAAAGACTTTTAAAGGCTATACAGATAAACTTGATACAACCTGAGTAAATGCCTCTCTCAGATTTACAGCTGTACCACAGCGAGACACTGGAGATGATGCTGCAGCGCTGGTCTAAGTTGGAAAGAGACTTCCGCATGAAGAGCGGCCGCTATGACATCAGCAAGATTCCTGACATTTATGACTGTGTTAAGTATGACGTCCTGCACAACAGCTCCCTGGGCCTGGAGGACACAGGGGAACTCTTCAAGCTCTCTCGAGCTCTAGCCGACATTGTCATACCTCAGGTGTGTGAGGAAATGCTGAAACGTGATCCTGTATGTTTTGCCCTAAGATAAAGTTTATTTTTCTTCAGTTGCTTATGTGAATTGGGCTTGGCAGAATACAAGTATTTCATTAGAAATTCCCCCCAGCATTTTTTCTTTTAAGTTTTAGTTTAAATAGGTCCTTATAGGTTTTATTTAGCTTTAGTTTTAGTTATTTTAGTACTTTAACTTAAACTAAATGTAAATAAGAAATGTTAAGTTAGTTCTGAAGGTAAAAGTGGGTGCAACCCCTGAAATACATTTAATATATATATATATATATATATATATATATATATATGAAGAGTTCAGATGCAAAAGCCTCTAAGTGCCATTTGAAATTTTCTTCTAGAATGATCATTTTTATCAAGCTTGTATATTTAAGTTCAGTGGTTTCACTTAAATGGCAATGATAATTACCTATTAATTGTTATTTAAGTGAAATTACTGAACTTAAATATACAAGTTTGATAAAAATCATCATTAAAGAAGAAAATTTCAAATGGCATTTAGAGGCTTTTGCATCTGAACTCTTCATATATATATATATATATATATATATATATATATATATATATATATATTATTGTATTTCAGTTTTAATATAGATTTTTTAATTTTATTTTAAGAATTTAAAATGTTTTTATTTTTGCTATTTTCGCGACTTACTAGAAAACAGTGATACTCTTGGGTACTGTAATCTAGTCTTCTAGGTAATAAAAGATTGTTTATTTTTAGTTATAATGTGGTCTCTCTGAATACTCAAATTTGATTTGCTGGAAGGTGTGGAAAAAACTTTTAATGCACAGGTATTTCCAAGTCAGTTTAATCTCTATTCTACAATAATGCACTGTTTTCATTGAAGAGCACACACACAAACGTCACTCGTACACATTCAAGAGTACAGACACTTATCAACACTGCCCTGTAACTTTTAGAAATAAAATGGCTTTGCTACTAAATTTCTACATTATATTTCTCAGCAAAGAGGGGGTTACATCGCTATTCTGAAGTAATTAAACTCACAGCTTCGTTGTTAATAGAGAGAGACACTGAACAGACGCAGGTACAAATCTCTCTCTTTCTCTCTCTCACTCTCGATAATTCAAATAAATGCTATAATTAATTAATTCAAAATCAAATAAATGTAATCTTACGCACTACTTTATCTCTGTGTCTGATTCAAAGTGGCTGAATGCTAGATCTTATGAAACGTAACTGCCGAAAATAATCATCAATTTTATTCTTTCGGTCAAATATTGTGCTGTAATCATCAATAACAGCTTTAAATTGTCTGACAATGCTGACAAATAACCCGCTTATACCTTATAAGCGGGATAATCCATGGCTAGCTCTGCATTAAACGATTTTAAACGATAGGCGTTTCTTTGCCTCCATGTCATCCATTAAAATTGTTTAATGCACAGCAAGCTGTTTTTTGTTGTTGTGTTTTTTTCCCAAAATTCCTCTACCCAGTATTCCACACAAAGCCAGGATCTGCTCTTGTACATCTGATTGTAAACTACTTTTTTTTTATTTATTTTTTTAGGAGTATGGCATTAATAACGTGGAAAAGCTGGAAATTGCATATGCCTACTGTCTGCCTTTAGTAAAGAAAATTCTACTGGACCTTCAGAGAACACATGAGGACGAGTCTGTAAACAAGCTGCATCCTCTGTGAGTGCCCTGTTTTTTACTCTCATCTCTCATCTTTCTTTTATTTGGTCTCTCCTATTGACCATATGAGATTTGTCCATATCTTTGAATCCCAGATACTCACGTGGAGTGCTGTCACCAGGCAGGCATGTCCGTACTCGGCTGTATTTCACGAGTGAGAGTCACGTCCACTCCCTGCTTAGCATCTTCCGTTATGGCGGCCTATTGGATGTAAGTATTACGTATAGCACATTATAAAGAGAAATGACGAGGAAAATAGAGAATCGAAGTGGTGCACACGTAAGCTGTCCTGTCTACTGTCCTTCATGACTATGCCTAACACGTGTAAAAAGTGCACAGGTAACACTTTACAATAAGGTTCATTAGTTAACATTAGTTAACTACCTTAGTTAACATTAACTAATAATGAACAATACTTCTTCAGAATTTATTAATGTTAGTTCATCTTAATTTCAACATTTACTAAGACGTTATACAATCAAAGTCAGACCGTTCTGTTTTTGCTTTAAAACTTGATAATTAGATTGTATCTAATCAAAATAAAAAACAAATGTTCATGCTACATGCGTGTAGCATCTTTCTTTGTATCATGATAAAAATGCGGTGATTGCCTCTAATTTTAATTGGCTACAAATATTTTAATGGCAAGACCTGGACGATGACACCACTGTTTTTAATAGAACTGCTTTATAGCTGAGTTCAACTCGTTTCATATTTGATAATCTTTACAGTTAATGAACAGAACTGAATTAACACTGAACTCAGCTGAACAATGACACTGTTTTCTTTTTAGAGCTGCTTTACGGCCGAATTTAACTCTGTTTGCATAATTTTATCATTATTTTCCTGTTTATCCCTGTTAGGGTACTTTGAAACAATCTGTATTTTAAAATGCGCTATATAAATAAAGGTGAATTTATCATAAATGATTGTTGGTACATTTAGCAGGAGACTTTAACCATGTATCAAAGACAATAGAAGTAATTATGAAATTACCTGTAAAGATTTTTTTGAAGTCCTAAAGTTCTTAGTGTGCCAAAAAATGCATTTAAAGCTAAATTTAAACTAGTATCCATTTTCACTTAATTGCAGTCAACAACTTAAGCATCTGAAAACATTACATTCAGTTTGCACTTAAATCTATTTTAAAGTATATTATTTTCGCAGTTAAGTAAAACAAAAATTAAGTATGCTACTTATTTCACAAGGGTAAAATTGTACAAAAGCTACAGCAAAAGTACAAATGCAGAACGATAAGAGAGAACAGCAACACTTTTTTGAGAACCTTTGATTGTGGTTTCAGTTAACTGTTAAAGCATACATTTGCTGTTTCAGGAGGAGAAGGACCAGCAGTGGAAGAGAGCCATGGATTATCTAAGTGCAGTGCCTGAGCTCAACTACATGACCCAGATCGTCATTATGCTCTACGAAGACAACAACAAGGTACATCCTGCTCTCACTGTCTGTTCTACTCAACTGAGGCACAGAATAAACATAAGTGAACTGTCATAACTGAGCTGTCCAATGTTTTGTTTGAGTGGGGGCTGTGTAGTCTCAAAAGAGTTCTTCAAAGAAATGTGACAGTTGTGATGTGGTTAACTCAGGACCCATCCTCTGAAGAGCGCTTCCATGTGGAACTGCATTTCAGCCCTGGGGTCAAAGTATCTGAGGAGGAGAGCGCTCCAATGGGATTTGGGTTCCGTCCAGCCTCTGCTGAAGTATACGGACTTTCATTTGTTACATTTTTTTCATTATGTATTGGATTAGGTTGTTGTTACTTTTTTGAATTTTCCATATCTGTGTTTGTGTGTGTTGACATAGAATGACCAAAAGCAAACAGACCCTGGTAGTTTGGAAAATCTTGCCCGAGATGAGCACGACCGTGCCTTGCCCCTTTCGGAGGCCATCAGCACCCAGAGGAAATCCCCTCTGATCCGGAATCGCAAGACTGGCTCCATGGAGGTATCACTGTCGCCATCACACTCAACCACCTACTATGCCAATCATTGTACAGTGTGCTTTGTAAAATACTTCTATGTCGTCAAATTGACTGAATCAGGCTGGGTTTTATGTACCACAATTCAACAGTTCTATTTGTGTCTGTGTGCACAGGTCCTATCGGAAAGTTCATCCTCTAAAGGGGGCAGCTATCGCCTCTTCCCCTCCTGCTCACGTCAGTCTCCAGAGATGAAGCAGAGCGGATTAGGTTGGTATCATGTGTCTGTCCCTCAAACAACTGCTGTTTCTCTCTTCTTCCTGACAGGAACACACCCTCTCAATCCAAGGCAACACTATTATATTGCATGTTATTTCCGGTGTAAAAGCCATTTGCTGACCACTTGCATAGACGTTACATAGGAAATTGGTGGATCCAGACAGAGACAGAGTTTGTTGCATGATGTTGGGATGATGCTGTTCTTTTTTAGACATTTTTCAGCAATCATTCTGTATTTTGCTTTAGCCTATTTAAAAATTAGTGCTTTATTTAGTGCTGTAATCTGTGATGACTGTTTAGTTGGCTTTTTCTACACCTATGAAAGAAGGTGCCTTGAATTTGCTGCAATTCTAAAAGTGTAAAATTTTGCATGGTAAAAACATATTTTTGCATGTCTGACATATTTCATACCTAACTATTTGTAGACACAAGGTTAATTTGTGTAATCTACTATTAATGACACGTGAACGCTAATGTTCACTAATATCATACTTATCTGCTAATTTGCTAAGGGTTTTTTTGTGTTCATAATTGCTCCTAATAGATGTAATGTATATATTTCCATGAAAATTTCCCTGACCAGAACATTGCTTCTGTCTTTTGTTCATTTAGATTTCGCTCTACTAGCCTGTCATTGATGTTCGCCAAACCGTAATGGTTTTGGCATGCGTCATATATTATGATTTTATAGTCCTCTCGCTCCCTCTGCAGTAACTGCTGTGTTTTGATTAATAAGTGCATGTGGTTGGTGTGCACACTAATTCCATGGTCTAACCCCCTCTGCAGGCTCTCAGTGCGCTGGTCTCTTCAGCACCACCGTCCTGGGGGGCTCCTCTAGTGCCCCTAACCTTCAGGACTACGCACGCACACACCGCAAAAAATTCTCCTCAGGCAGTTTGACCTATAAAGACGGTATGTGCTCAGTCCACCTTCTCTCACAGAGATAATAAAAGAGTTTACAATGCAGGAACTCTAGGTAAAGGGCACTTCCTGTAAAGTTTAGGATTAAGAACTCTTTGTTACATCAGGTCCTGATGGTGTTTCACACACCTCGCTGTCATTCAGATCTGGTTCATGTTCATGGTCTTGAATGTGTGGAGTCTGCTGTGTCATTTAATGTCGTTCTGAAATTGTCTTTGTTTCTTGTCATATATCATATTTTGTGAGCAGTGTTTTATTTTTGACCTCATTTAAATGGAAGCCCATATTTTTATGTACCGCTGCAGGAATCCAAAAAAGTTTGAAGCAAAAACATGGTAAGAATGTAGATTTAGTAAACGGCAAACCCATTAAATTGGTGTTGAAATTATTAGTAAATTTGATAAATGATTCAGTGCTCTTTGGAGTGCTCTTACACACCGCTTCTTTCCAGAATGTTCCGTTTTTACTCTCCTGGTGAAACACTTTGTCCACAAGGTGTCAGTGTCACACTGTTTGGCGTTCCCCCCGTTTCAGTTCCCATTTCCTGTCCTGTTTTCTTTACTGCCGTTTTGCAGTTCTAACTTTATTCTCTCATTGTTACTATCGTATACATGAGCCTTTTCATTTATCCTAACCTCTGGCTGGTCTCTAAGACTGGCTGGTCATTCCCCAGTTTCTTTGTCTTCACTGTTGTGTGTGGTTGTGTCCTGTGAAGGCATTGCTGTTACGCTACACGCTCGTAAATTACATAGGTGAGGGGTTGATCTGACCGTCTCAAGCTTTTCATGCTTCTGTCCACCATTTTGTTTGTTCTGAGAGATGACATCTGATAAGATGGCATCTGTATTTACAGTAGAGAAGTGCCCATAAAGTGACAAGCCCAAAATATTACTATAGCTAAAGCGTTATAAATAGATCCACTCTGTGTGAAGACATTTAAGCAGATAATGATCTGTCGTCTTATTGTCATTTTCACTTTTTCCTTTTTTTTTACTTAAATAGGAACAGACTCAGTGAACCTATCTGTGAGATTAACATCTTCCTCGTAATATGAAACATTCTCACTCTTTAGCTAAAACACTAAACGCTACTAAACGCTGCTCTTCCTGCTTCCTGTCCCAGTCTGTATCCTGCTGTAGTCACAGTAGAAGCCCAGCCCTACTACACTCCTCACCCTACTACTATCCTTGACAGTCTCACACCTTCAGCTCTGTAACACCATCCCCATCCTATACAGGTGTACTGTAAAAATGGTAACTAGTGACCTTTTTTATTTCCTCAGAGTTGTTGTCTATGCCGGCAGTAAAGCGATTTTCTGTGTCGTTTGCAAAGCATCCGACTAATGGTACGTCTGCTTCTCTTCAAGTATATTTCCACTTTTTCCTCCACCTCCCTTTGTTTTGCATGCCAATGGAAAGCTATTTTCTTTTCGGAAATTTATGTTGGTTTTGTTTTCTTTCACGTGATTCCTGCCATCTTTTTAAACATTCAATCAGCCTCTTACCCTTTCCACATACACACCACTTTCGCTAACCTCCTGCAGACTACTCTCACTCTCACCCAGTGACTCGATGTTAATCAGTTTATGATTGACTGTTTGTGTGGATGAGTTTAAGCACGTGTTTGTGTTTCCTGTGCTTGTATGTGCACAAGTCTGTGGGGCGGTGAGTGTAGTACGCTGCAAAAAAATATCATCATCTTCTTATATCAGTATTTTTGTCTTGTTTTACATTTGGGAATCAAACTTACTTACATTGCTGTTCAAACATAATGAATCAGAGAGAATATATTGAATGAAGTTATTAAAAAACGATGAGAAAAATAAAATGAGAATATATATTCTTTGAAATCAAGTTAAAATATTTTGTACAATGTTGTAAAGTAATTGAATTTGGATTGTGATCATTTCTATGAAAATAATAACAAAAATACTGAGATACTAAGATGGTGATGTTTTTTTTTTTTTTTTCAAGTGCACAATTATGAATATTTGTTCAAGATAATGAATCCGAGCCACTACTGGACAGTACGCCGGTGATTAAACCTTTCCCCTGTTAGCTCTCGTATCAATGAACAGTGTTTTTCACTGTTTTGACAGGTTTTAATAGCAGACAGGGATTGTTCACTGGGAAGTGGTTCACTTGATGCTTCTCTCTTTTTTATTTAAATTCAATGTGGTTGTGCACTGTAATTATGTTAAATGCTGTGAGTGTTGAGTTATGAAGCAAAGGAGTATTTTACCCTGTTTTCCACTGATTCTTCATTGGAGGCAGCTTAAAATCTACAGTCCTGTCTACAGAAAAAGAGGCCATTATATTTGGAAATGCTAAAAACGACTAGCATTTCTTTCAAATTGAAATGAGAGTAAAATAATCTACCATACTTGCAGATGAACTCCTAGCCAGTGTTATTTGTGGTTCTCAACACTTAATTTATAGACACATGTGCTGTGCATAATCTGCATGTCGATGTTATGTTGGTTTAGATGATATCAGTGTATTTTTCTCTCTCTGGAAAAGAATCGTCTTCCATATGTTGTGATCAAAAGGATGTCCGGAGTTGTTGTCTAGCATAAACAAACCTGAATAGAGGTGATAACAAAGGTCAAGAACAATGCAAAAGAGAACTGATGTGAATTACCGCAGTGTGTTATATTTGGACACAGTCCTGTATGTGTTCAGTACATCTCATGCAAAGCTTAAGATGGTCCCTGATCCACCTACACTATCCCATTCCCTGCCAGATCCCACACACTCTACCCACCACACATTCCCAGCCATGCAGCTCTCGAAGCCTTTCACATAGGAGCCTTTTCTCCAAACTAATTATGTCTGTGTAGTTAATAAGAAATACTCGCTTGCCTTCACGTCTCTGAAACGAGTGCAACCACTTTAATTTAAACAAATTAAATTCATTCAGCCTAATTATTATCCTTTTGTGTTTTCCCGGTAAGTGTGTAAATGTGGGTCAGGTGGGTATCAACTGTCACCACAAGGATAGTTAAACCTGCAATCTTCTACATTTTGGGCCCCTCCCAATGGTGCACATGATGAAACGGCTTAATGAAGATATTGTATAATGTTTTAATTAAAATCCATAAAGGCCAAGTTGTGTTTGGGTGTAGCAAATATAATTTACTGATTTACTATAAAAACAACTGAAGTTATTAGAAAATGCACACTATGAACAAATGTGTGTTTGTGTTTGGACAATTGGTTATCTAATGACAAATGACATGAACCTCAATATGCATTCAAGCCGCTGAGCCTGATTTTTTTTCATTGGTTTGTAAAAGGATTCTTTATAAACTGCATTCATTAATAACATTTACTACAAAACTGTTAAAACGAAATAATTTTCTTAATATTTTTAAATTATTTAAATAAGTAGTAATTACTAGAGCCCGACCGATAAAGGATTTTGAAGACCGATACAAATATTTTTGGGTTTTAAAATCCGATATTCCGATATATCGGCCATATATATATATATATATATATATATATAAAAGCTTACTTTTCTGCACAAGATACGTTTGATACTTTTTCTCTATGTCTAAATGTTCACTCCTGGCAAATCTAACTTACATTTTACAATGCAGGGACTGTAACTAGAGATATGCTAGTTATAAATACAGTAATCATTACTTTATTTAGGCAGAAAAAGTTAATTGTGGTTTCCAAGCTCATTAATGTTAACGTTAGCGGTCTTCCACTGATGATAGTGACATTAGCTTGCTTTGTGGTTAGCTAGTCTAATGATGAGCCATAGTGATGAGCCATAATTTAGCAATAGATAACATCATACTGCAAGTTGTAAAACATACATTTTCAATATAACAGACCAGGGAGAGATCATTGAAGCGTGTTTCGTCCGTTTTTATTTTATTTTTTAAATATTCATTTATCGGCCATTATGACTGCCGAAACCGATATTATGGAAAATGCCTAATATCGGCCGATAATATCGTCCGGCCGATATATCGGTCTGGCTCTAGTAATTACAATTTTTAAATAATCAAATATTCAAATAGAATAGATCCTACTAGATATTAGTTGCCATCAGGAACATTACCAACAACCTGTGTTAAAGGTGCATAAAAATGGCGTTTAAACTAACACAAAACATTTGGGGTCAGTAAGAAATTTTTAATAATTCTAAAAGGAGTCATCAAGGCTCTAAGAGGTATCAAAATACAGTAAAAACTGTAATATTTGAAATAACTATTTTCTATTTTAATGTATTTTATAATGTAATATGTTCCTTTGGTACTTGTTCACAGTCTTCAGTGTCACATGATCATTCAGAAATCATTCTAATATGCTGATTTTCTGCCAAAGACATGTTTATTATTAGTGTTGAAAACAGATGTGCGGCATACTATTTTTGTTCAAAATAAACAGAAGTCTTACTCTTTTCTAATATTATAAATGTCTTTACTGTCACTTTTTGGTCAATTTAATGCATCCTTGCTGAATAAAAGTATTATTTTCTTTAAAAAACAAACAAATCTTACTGACCACAAAGTTTTTGTGTATATGTGACCTTCTCATGGTGTAGTAGTCTAGTCGGGCTGTGATGTTTGACTCCACTGAGCACTGTGTTCACTTCAGGCACACAGGATGACACTTCTGCCATGGCGGTTAAACCACCTCTATGGTGGTCTGGCTCAGGTAATGATGGATCTTTATCCCACTGACTGTGCAGCTTTAATCCAGTCAGGGCGATTGAGTTAATCGTGTCCATGTGCATGCTGAAGAACTCACAGTGTGAGGAAAAGTAGATCCGTTTAGAAGTTCTAGATGTCAGTGTGGGAATGTAGTCCATGTCTGTGTATAGCTTAGTGAGTTGTTCCTTGAATCCCTTGTGGTCTTGTGCCTTAAGCGATGAATGTTGACTCCAGGAGATGGTACTGTTTCCTTTGCACTCTCTGTGCATAGAACTGTACATCATTGTTTGTGGATGAAGGCGGTGGACTACAATGGACTTAAGTGCTGCTGTGTGTTTGCTTGGGATTACCTGCTGGTGACCAGTTGCTCAAGGCCCTTGTTTAGCTGTGTTTAAATGTGGAGAAGTGTGTATTAAACGCTGTCAGATCTATTGTGGGGAGTTTTTCTGATAGCATGCTGAGTAATGAAACGGTGATCTCTGTACCCACGAGGACCCTATGCCCTCACCCGTCTGCTTTCCAACCCCTACTTCCCACTCTTCTCTTCCCTGCTTTGCCTCTTCTTCCTCAGAAACCCTGGAAGAGCATCAGGTAGCCCAGCTGCTGAGGCGCTTTTCCAACGACCCCAATATTGGCCACCCGTTCTGTTTGGACAGTGCTTTTGCCCACCACCTCCATCAATGCTCCTACCATCTCCGCCTCTTCCGCAACTGGTTAATCTCTGGCCAGGACCCGCTAGAGTACCTCTACGGTCAGCCCTGCGGAGGTCGTTCCGTGCCCTGCTGTGCCGTGACTGCAGTAATGGCCTCAGCTTTGCTCTAGCGCCTCTGCTGTTTGAAGCATGCTTGTGTTATTGGGAAAAGCAGCTTGCAGTGACGCAGCTCTTGTTTTTTTTTAACTTAGTGAAGTTTATGTAGATTGTGAATCTCTTTTTAGGGCTGTCAGGAAAATAAAATGAAAAAATATTGTGTTTAATCGGGTGTAAAATTGTTAAATTTGCTACCCTGTTTTCTTGTTAAAACATACTACCGCTCAAACATTTGGGGTCAGTAATATTTTATTATTTTATTATAAGTAATTAATACATTTATTCAGCAAGGACACATTAAATTGATCAAACATGGCGGTGAAGACGTTGTTAAATGTTTCCAATTAAAAACAAATGCAGTTTTTTCCCTATTCATTAAAGATGATTGAGTAATGGCTGCTGAAAATTCAGCTTTACAACAGGTATTTTAAATGGTAATTACAAGTCATAATATTACTGTTTTTATTTATTTTTGATCAAATAAATGGAGCCATATTAAGCAAGAGATGTCTTTCAGATACAGTACATTCAAAAATCTTACTGACCCCAAACTTTTAAATGGTTGTGTAATGAAAGGGAACTAAATAACATGCACGATTTTTTTTCCCACCAATGTGTAGGTGATATTTCAGATTTTTCTTTTTACCAAATTACCCTCCACCCCCAATTTTTTTTAATTATTTGTAATGCACCCAGTTGGATTTATCAAATAAATTAGCCCTTAAGAAGGTCTGTGCTTGTACTCTTGTGAGCTATTCAGACCAGTGTTTAGAAAGAGGACAGAACAGTTTGAAACAAGTTTTGAATGTTGAATTCGGCGTTGTTCAGAGAAGACGATGGAGAAGCATTAGGAGTGATCTCGCTGCTGTTTGCTGGGGTGTGTTGTGTGTGGCAGACGCATGCCAGTGGCATCTGATTGCAACTGTGTCCGCTTACAGTCGCATCGGCTCTCTGACGTATCAAAGTAACAGTTACAGTGACTGACTTGCATGATAGGGGCAAAACGGAATATTGTAACTTCCTGTTCCAATTGTGAGTTATTATTTTCCAAATTTTTAATGTATTATACTCTATTTAAATCACTACTTCATACATAATCATACTCTTTCCTTGTTTTTTGTTTACATTCTCCATTTTCATAAGTAATAGAAGTGATGTTTTGACATGAAATACATGTCTCCTTTTAGAAAGTCATGCACTGTTTACATGATGATCTGCAGTTCTGACATCCATTCCTGTTTTTATTCCCGTCTCTGCCAGCTCCCTCCTAATTTACGTGTGTTGCTTTCATCTACATTAAGAGTTTGGTTTTTCCAACTAAAAGAAGTGCATAGAGACTAACAATTCATTAACAATGGAACCTTTTTGTTTTACTTGAAGTTGTGTGTGTGTGTGTGTGTGTGTGTGTAGCTACATCGCTACCTAATTGTGTATTATTAGTCTTCATTTTTGAATGTAGATTTAGATTTCCTGTGTAATACTGTACGTGACAAGTCTTGAATGAATGGTAAGATGAGGTGGGTTTGTTTGTGTGCATGTGTGTCTGAATGTTTCCCGCCTGCGACTCTGTTTGTAGTTCTGTCACTAACAAGGGTTTGGCAGTAGATTAAATGACTTGTCATTGGTTCAGTGGTTTACAGATACTTGAGTTTTTCTTAAGTGTACACTGATGTCTGAATAGAGGACTGTTTTCTCTCATCTGTAGGTTTTGAAGGCTGCTCCATGGTGCCCTCCATCTACCCCCTCGAGACCCTCCACAATTCGCTCTCTCTAAAACAAGTCAACGAGTTCCTGACCGCCGTGTGTGAGAATGCAGGAGATTCCCACACCAGGACAACCAGAGGTGATGCCCATAACACCACTCTTTCCATGGACTTAACTAACCCAGGAAATGACTAATAACATGGCATACGTTTAGGTCACTCTCAAATTCTTTTTGATACTGTAACTGTGTGTGCTTGTCTCCACTTGTGTAGCTTTCTCAGGCATGTTTGACTCCCAGAATCACCCCACAGGGGAATCTTACATGCCTCACAGAGTGCTCTGCTCCTCTGTTTCAATGCGCCAGCGCTCTGATCGGCCGCCCTGGTGTAAGTACTGCTACCCTAAGTACTTGGCATGGAACAATGATATTTGTTAAAGCTACACTGTGTAACTCTTTTATTTTATTCTTAGCTAAAAACACTTAGTTCTTTCAAAAATATATGTGCTCATTAATGTACATTTACTTCGTTCAAGTAATAAAGTATTCTCGTGAGTGTATAATATGCCATTGAAAATACATACGGGTAAGGGGTTCTAATGTCGGTCGCCATGTTGCCCCTCCATCTCGAAAGTACATTAGCCAAAGAGGGACATACCCGTTAATTCAAGCTTCGCCTATCGCGTTTACGTTTCAGTTAACACTCATGGATGAGGTCGAACTGGAAGCCATGTTAATCTTGGAAAACATTGGCCACCGTAGGAGTTAAAACGAAATCAGAATTGAGTGGAACAGAAACTAATATTCACTGGATGATCATATACCTTTTTAAAAATCACACAGTGTAGCTTTAACATTTAAACATCTACTCCATCCAACTTATGTAACACATTGCAAGCTAAATTCATACATTTTCATGTATGTTGGGATATAATTATGCAAGCTAACAGGATTAGCAGTACACGACAGCCTCAAGCTCACGACTTTGCTTTTTAGAGTAAGGATTTACTGTTGATTTCTACAAATATACACTTTTTAATGATCAGTTCTTTACTAAACAAAGTCATGGTAACAGTACCGATTTTTCTTAATAATACATTATGACTACTAAAATCCAAAAAAATAGAAAGAATAAAGATAGATATTTTAGAAGATATTTTGCAAATGCATCAATGAGTAGTGAAAACAGGGCTTGAGCAGGCAAAAAAGGCATCCTCTTGATGATAGAATTGGTAAAAAAAACAACAAAAAAAAACATGTCAAAGTAGAATAAAGTTACTGGATTTTTCTTGATGCATTTAAAATAAAAATGTATTTAATTAACTTGGGCTGTCAAACGATTAATCGTGATTAATCGCATCCAAAATAAAAGTTTGTGTTTACATAATATATGTGGGTGCGCTGTGTATAATTATTTTGTGTATATATAAATACACACACATGCTTGTATATTTAAGAAAAAAATATTATTTATATGTAAAATATTTATATATAATATAAATTATACATAAATCTATATACAGTATATACATGAAATATTTCTTAAATGTATACAAGCATGTGTGTGTATTTATATATATAAAATAATTATACACAGCGCACCCACATGTATTATGTAAACACAAACTTTTATTTTGGATGTGATTAATCGCGATTAATCGTTTGACAGCTCTATAATTAACACATAGTAAATCAACTATCATCTGAAGTCATTTTTTACACAAACACATGTGCATGAGAGACACATGGCGCCTGTGTGTGTGTGTTTCTCCATGCAGACAGCAGTGGTCCCTCAAGTACAGTGTCGAGCGCCGGCCCCTCGTCTCCCACCACGGCTGACACATCTCCTCGCTTCAGCTTCAGTGAGAAGATCACGCTCACCCCGCAGAGCAGCGAGGAGATCCACCCGACCCCTCACAACAACAGCCACTGTGTCTCTTCCACATTTGAAACCAGCCTCCCCTCTGAAGACCCCCTCCTTTCCATACCATCTCCCATCCCGGAGAAACCCAGTGAAATAGAAGTGGACGGCACAGACTCTGCTGGCCAGTGTCTGACAGAGAGCCCCTGCCGTGATGAAGTGTCAAATCCGGCCCCTGCGGAGCTCACTCCTCCTTGCTCTCTCTTGGCAGACGGTTCGCCGCTGACGGAGTCCTCTTGCGGGATGCCCGGCTCCCTGCCTGTGCTTCTGGAGCTCAGAGAGAGCAGCTCAGAGGCCGGCTCCAGCGCCCAGACCCCGCTCACGCCCGACGAGCCGGATGAGTTCTTTGATACACAGGAAACGGTTGATGTTTGGGGGGGGAGCCCGGAGACCCTGCCACACCCTGGGACGCCACTGGAGGTGGGAGCTCCACATGTGCCTGAGCCGTGAAGGAAACGCTCCCCCATATACATGCGTCCTTCGTCCCATCCCAGCTTGCTCTCGCTGTAGTGCCTCAGACCTTCATAAAGTCCCAAGCAAGTCAAAGTGGGATTCCCCTATGTAATTTAAGGGAATAAATGGACTAAGGTGACAATCCCTGCGATTGTCACCTTTCGAACTTGAAGATCAAATGCTCCTGTTACAAAATCTTGATAAACTGTCCTTGTGTTTAATTCTGTAGTGTTATTCAGAGATGCTTCCCGCGTAAAGCATCACTCTAGTCCTATGGCCAGTGAGCAAACATAAGCTGTTAGACGCACTGAAACGTTTTTATGTGCACATATTATCTTCCTCGTCTCCAAACGACTGCATTTTTGTTTCTTCATTAGCTGGTCTGGAAGATATTTTTCAAAGGGACGTGATATTTGATACTAGTTTGTGTTTGCTAAAGTACTTAGTCAAGCTTTTGAATAATGAACTTACACAGCTAAATGCATAAAAAAGGGATAGTTCACCCAAAAATTATCGTTTCGTTCTAAAACCATAAGACTGGCCCTTGACTCCAAGTTTCTGGCTCTCCATTGGAAACTTTGATGCCTTAAAAAGGTCATAAAGATGTTTTAAAAGTAATCCATATGAATGAATCGAGTGAATCAAGTCTTCTGATGAAACACGATCACTTTATATGATGAACAGATTTCGTTTAGGCATTTATTCACACATAAACATTGATCAACACGCATACATAGAGCACATCAAATATGTTAAACGGAAGCTCAAGCTGTATTTTAGTGAAATATCGTTGGTTCAAGCACGTTTGAGCTTTCATTTTCCATATTTCAATACATATTGAGTACGGTATGTATTACTCAATGTTAATGTAAACAAAAGCCTAAATTCAGTCTGTTCATTACATAAAAGAAATCATGTGTTTTTAGAATACTTGCCAATATTTATAAGAAGTGAAATTTACTTTCAATGAAGGGAGATATCTCAAGTTTAATTAAAAATACCTTAATTTGTGTTCTGAGGATTGGAACATGAGAGTGAGAAAATGATGACACCATGTTATTATTATTATTATTTTTTTAGTGAACTATTCCTTTAAATTAACGCTACCATTTTATTACTGTTTGCCAAAGCTTGCTATACCACTGTCATAATTTATTAAATCATTATAAAATACATATATATTTAGTCTATATATATATATATATATATATTTATTGACTAATACGCAGCTTACTTTTAACAATGAAACTGCAAATGAGAAAGTCTCGTTTTTTATATATTTTAGTTTTTATTTTTGTAAAACATACAGTGCTCTCACGGTTTTGAATAATGAAATAGTGGTCTTCATTTTAACTACCTTTCTCTCGCTTCACCTTTTTGACAAATGAAATGCTTTTTTGTACCGTGACCCTTTGAGATCGTGTACTGAGATTACCATGACACACAAAAATGACACACTTTAAAAAAAAAGGGAGAGAGAGAGAGAGAAAGATGCTTCTTTTCAGAAGCATATACTGTACTGTTTTTCTTTTGGTTTTGATAGTGGATGTTGTTTACTGAGCATGCAGAATGTGTATGTAAAAGTAACTTGCTCTCTCTGACGTAGGACCACTGAGCTTGCAAGACCTCTAGAATCTAGAGACGAGCATTTCACTTCCAACCTCCAGCAGTGTCTGTGAATTATCCCACTCGGGTCAGATAACAGCGAAGCACACTGAACCCACTTACAACTGTTTCTATAATCACTGACATATTAAAACTCAAACGTGTCGTACTGTTGGTGCTGTATGCCGTCTGTGCTGTAGTATTAAATGCCACTTTGATTTAGTGTTTCAAATAAAAATGGCATTGTCTACAGAAAACAATTGTCTCTTTGTAACTTGTTATGTGTGAACTGCACTGATTAGATATAAAAATCAAGCACCAGGTTTCTCCGCATTTAACAAGAGGACCTTATTTCACTTGAACCCTCAAAAAATGTACATTTTCCTCACTAAGGTCTGGCATTACATATTTTCAATGCTTAATTTACTGTCTCAACAGGTGTACACTTGTATAAGCATCATTATCTCTAACCGTTATTCGTCCTCATAACTCGTTGGCATGACAGCGAGGTTCTTATCCTTCACCACCTGGAGCCAAAACGCATCTTCAACGAGGCATAGTGAATAATCTTTATAGTATCACACATTCAGTGAATTCAAGTCTCACCACCAAACAGAATCCAAAATGTATTTATTTCCATATGATTAGGATCTCTGAACACAGTAGGGCATTGTTGGCATTTCCCGCTGCTGTGCCAAGCACTGCTTTCTGTTTTCTTTAACACAAGGCTGTTGTTCATTTCCATGCCTTTCTCTCAGAAACAGACATGGAGGGGAGGAAGAGATAATAGGCATGTGACCCAGACAGTGATGTCATCGTCATGTGAATTAAGCTCGCTTTTCGGTAGAGGCTGCGGTGTGCTGATCCCCAAACCCTCGAATTGTGTGAGTGTGCTAGAAATTCTAGAACATTCTTTGCTTTCATTTTATTCAACATGTTTACTGCTGTAAATGAATCAAAACGAGTCTTTTCAGGCTTGAAATCGAAATAAAGGACTCAATTTAATCATTATTCAGTGTTTTATCTCAAACTCGCTAAAAAAAATAAGGTTACACTTTATTTCAATAGTCACTTTAGACGTTCTACTAATTATAAATAACTTTTCAACTACATGTCAATTAACTCTCATTAGATTATTAGTAAATTATAGTAGACTGTCAGTAGACTGTTAGGTTATGGTTAGGTGTTAGGCTTTGGGTTAGGAGATTAAGTTGACTTGTAGTCGCCAAGTTACTTATAGTCAGTTGATTGTCTGTTGGGGGACCAACAAAATAAAGTTTTAGCAGATATTAAGCAGACAGTCTACTAATACTCTAATGAGAGTTAGTTGACATGTAGTTGAAAAGTTACTTATAGTTAGTTGAATGTCTAAAGTGGACTATCGAAATAAAGTGGTACCAAAAATAATTAACTGAAATAAAGAAAATATAGCGTATTAAAAATCTTTAAATTGTTTATTTCAATTAATTGCCAAGGAAACATTAGTTAGTTTAACTTGGTCTTGATGCACTACAATAACAAAAACTATACTTTAAAAAAAAGTAATAAAAATGACTAAACCTTACTCAAATTAAAACTAATTCAAAATATTGGTTAAAACTATAATAGTATCTTACTAACATAACTCTGTATAAAACTACATAATGTTTGACATATGTACTTTTAATTTATTTTACTAAAAAGTATTCTAATTCTAAAGTAAAATATTCTAAAGTAAAAATTCTACTGTATTTAACTTTGCAACTACATGTCAACTAACTCAATTCAATTCAAATTTATTTATATAGCGCTTTTCACAATACATATTGTTTTAAAGCAGCTTTACAGAAAGTGCATTTCAGAAATGTACATAGAAAAAATACAGTTAATACTGTATTAATGAGTATTAAGTTATAGGTTATATTTAAGTTATATTTATAAGTTATATTTTAGTTGCAAAGTTACTTAAAGTTAGTAGACTGTCTAAAGTGGACTATTGAAATAAAAGTGTTATTTCAATGAAACTAAAGTGTTACCAAAGAGTATACTCGCATTCAATTTCCATGGGAGACATTCATGATTCTGACCGCTGACTCAAGGAAAGGCTAAAAACTTGTTGATATTTTCCATTAACATATTTTATTAGTGATTATCAGGTTTACCTTTCTACAACATATTTGTAGACACTCATTTAGAGAGCTTAAAGAAAGATACAGAGTATTGCACATGAAGAGAGAGAAAAATCAAAGCAAACGTAATGAAAACATGGAAAATGAAAAATAAATCCAAGTCTACATTTTCTTAACAACACTGCACGCTGGAAATGATAGCGCGGCTTGGTTATATGTGCCTTTCAGTACAATTATCATTTAAATATGTTTAAAATAGTACTTTATTTGATATAACTAAGAACTATTACATACAAGTTTGAAATTAAGATCACATGCATTAAACAGCTAGGCTCAATGGAATGCTATATTTCAGTTTTGATTCTACTGAGATGGCAAACTCAACATTGCAACTAAGGGATGTTTTGCACAGCACATCACGACTATTTTATTTTTCAAACTTTTTCAGTTGTCATCTTAAAAAAAAAATCAAAAATAAATAAATAAATCACACAAGACACTTACAAATCTTGAATATAAAACGTGATCGGTGATCTAGTCACTTGATCTGGCAGTCTGCAGTCTGGTACTTGTATGTGTTTGTTTTGTTTTCTGTGGTACTGCGAGGTCACATCTGGGTTTCACCATGTCACAGCCAAATAACCAGCTCAAAAGTTACAGCACCTTAAAAACATTAGAGGCAAGCATTAACCGTGTATCCTCATACATTGTTCCTCAGAGAAATATCAAGGGGTGTGCTGAACCATTTTGTCTAGCTGTAAATATGGACTTTTCTCCAATGATGAAGGTCAACAATCAAATCTTATAGACCAATAAGAGAGACTAAGTAAATCAGAATTGTAAAAACTAAAATCTTGTGAACAGTATTACAGATTTGACCCAAATGGACCTTAAAAAAAGGGAAGTTTTCCCTTCCAACCTTCTTTCTTTAATATAGGAATGAATTGAGCCAAGCACCTACAGTAAAAGCATAGCAGTACTTAAATGCATGTTCAGGCTGTTACCTCATGGTAATATACATGCAGTGCATACAGTTCTTTAACAGAGTTTTCTATCCATCAGTAATTGATACAAGATCATTATTCCTTTCATATTTGATCCTGCTATGTGACACGAGCATAGTGTCACATGATCAGATATTTTTAAACCTTACATATTTAAATATGCACAAAGAAAAACAATTCTGCGGGCGTATTATGACAGCATGATTTCTGTCCATCGCTGTTCATTCTGAACAACAGAAAGTCAAAAAAATAAACGGTAAAAAGTGATCAGTTGACTTAACTTAAAAAAAAAAATACGATACCTGTTGCATTCAAATTATTTGCTTCAATTGTCAAATTCACATAACGTAATTTGTTCAATTACTCAAGTTAGTCACCTTTTTTTAAGTTAAGTCAACTGATCACTGTTTACAGTAAACTTGCCCGTCTTTGAATCAAGAAATTACTTTTATACTTCAAAATGTCACCTATATCTTGATACTACACGTATAGTTTATTGATTGGAATGAAAACAACAGCTCTTGCAGTACCGGTCAAGATAAAGGTGTATGTCTCATATAAAAGCCAGAATCTGCTTTGAATAACTTTAAACATACAATAACATTTTTGGAATAGGTTTAAGTGCAGTATCCGCAGCTCACTTCTTTCATATCACCCTATGCAAAAACATGGGAAAAACGTTCATACATAAGTGTATTCATTGAATACCATGCATTTCCATTGCCGGCAACTTTGGCTTGCATTTTCTCAGTCGTCCTTTCTTCCTATTCCTTTACATTAAGAAATTTTGTCTTATATACATTTTATAACCAATAGAATTCAAGGGGAAATCATAACAAGGTGCTAAAGAAGTTTCTTCAAAATCAGACGAAATTAGGAATAGAACCTACTTCTCAATGTCATAAACACTAAAAATAATCATAAACTCTGTGAACATACACTTTATACATCATTTAATGAGAAAATAAGATTTGACTCCAAAACTTCCACTCTGTTGTTTAGTCCTGACAATAAACCTACCGTCTAAGCATTATTCTTTATTCAATTGTTTTTCAGCATTCATTTACAAACAGAATTTTGTCCCGATCTAGTTGCAATATTTATTAATTTAATGTTGCTGATGCTGTCATTCTACAATACAAATTCAAAGCAAGGACAGGAATGTTAAGTCATTTTGTGAAAACCACATAAGTTGCAGCACAACTACATGTCCAGCATATGCATTTTTATTTATTTATTTTTAAACCTCTTCATGTTTTTTGTTAACTAAATTCCTATTTGTGAAATACTAGCACCCAGGTATTTGTTAAACTCTCTGCTGATTTATGTAGCCTCAATTGGTATCTGAATGTGGGAAACCTTGATTAATAGACGATAATTTGACATGTAGAGTGAGTGTTTGTGCTATGTAAGAGGATGATATATAAATCAGGGCCTAAAAGCAAATGATAAAGTGTACATGAACTAATAAGATGAAAACAGGGGTATCTAATCTGGTTGAGAAGCAGTATTTGGTGACTTTCTGGTGCTTTTGTTCAAAAATAAGTAAAGAGGTATACTTGTGCTTCAGTTAAATATCATTGTAAACAAGGCTATACAGTATATCAACTTTGTTATTGTATTTATCACACTCTTTTGGTAACCTTGTTCAGTATAAAACTATGACTGGGAATGTAACCATGAAAACTAGTTTAAACAAGTTTAGCCCAAAATCTAAGGGTTAAGAATTTTCAGCAAGAAATCTATTACCTTATGTATATATGTATTGTACAACGTAAAGGGAAAAGCCACCCTGAAAAGTGAAGGCACGTCTTCCTTTTGTTCTCTTGAATTCCAGTAACTAAACTCATCACAGGAAAGGATAATTTAGGTTTGGGTTTTAGGGCAATAGACAACATGTGCTGTTTTAAACCATGAGAAGTTAAAAATAAAAAGTGAGTAAACTACAATCAAGGCTGTAACGGACCATTTGAGAGTAAAGATGCGAACCAGGGAGCCATGCTGAATTTAGAACTCTATTTTGCAGGCAGGGAATGACTCGTCCTGCATCACAACTGTGCTGCTGCTGGCCAGGACCATGATGTTCAGCTCCTGTTGCTTCTCATGGGTCTGCTGATACCACTCACGGGTCACTTCTGTGTCATGAGTAGGTATCAATGTTACCTACAATAAGTACAGTGAAAGAGTAAGAGAAATAGTATAGCAAAGTATTAGTATTAAGGCCCGTTCACACCAAGCACGGTAACTATAAAGATAACTATAAAGATATAATTCTAAAAAACGTTCTCCATATTAAAGAATAACAGAGTTCACACCACAGCTATAATGCTAAAGATAAGAGGAACGATATCGTTGGGATCACTTTCAGAAAACACTGACAACCAATCAGAATCCATTCTAATTTAAAGGTCTTGCGAATTTAAAATGGCAGATGACATTGCAGAGAAGTTAATCATTGAGGTACAAAGAAAAAAAAATCCTCCACTGTTTGACAAGTCAAACCCCCTTTTCAAGGATACGTTAAAAAGATGGATATATGGAAAGCAATCGGTCGTATCCTGGGAATAAATGGTGAGAAGTATTCACAATGAGATATTATGCAGTTTAGCATAGTGTTACAAAATCCAGCGCTAGTTGATAACATTGCTGAAGTTGCATTGAAAAAGGCTTTGTATACATAAAGGTGTTGACTAGGTGATGTTTTTATCCCATCATTGACTTTGTCAGCTAAATCCACTGTTAGATGTTATACTAGACTTGCTAGATTCACTGTTTAGATGCGCTCCCAACTCATCTTTTAAGGATATCGTGTACCCAAAAGCGGCTGTTTTTCTTTTGGTATTTGTTTGTAACGTAAAGCAGCAGGGGCAGTCATCAATTTTAGCTACTTTGAAACTGCACCACATTATAAAAAACCGTTATCAGTCATTGGCGTGGATGCATACATAGTTATCTTTATAGTTATCGAGCTTGGTGTGAACGGGCATTTAGCACAGTTAGCTTCATTCATTGACCCCCCATTTACTGTATATGCATAGCATCCATAGAATATCCATCAAATTAATAATCAAATTACAAACTTCCAATGTTGAGAGACCAATAAACAAATATTATACCTGTAGATTGGATCCCCACTGTGCCTTTCCCTCAAGCAAGGCGTCTAGTACACTACGGCTCGGTTCTCCACTGCTGGAGTCGTTTCCACTCACTACATAATATGCAGAGCGAACACGTTTGAAAAACTCCTGGTCCACATTTTTAGCACTGCAGTGGTTGGGAATGTAGGCCAGATCAACATAGATAGGAGGACCAGGGGGCACAGCTGCGCTGAATTTTGCATAATTCGAACCTTTTAAGAGACAACAATGGTGTCAGTGTAATGTTAGCAAACAAAACAACCGCTCATCTCGATCTGCATATAGAAGACGTTTGTTCATACCTGCACTGTTCTTAAGGCCATTGACGAGGCCTTTGCCTGTGTTGTGGCTTGACCTTGACAGATCATCATCCATGTCCTTCTTCCTAAGAGAGGTGGTGTGAGTGGAGGGTTCCTTGGATGGGGACTTCTTCCGCCCAGTCTTCCGAGCAGGAGATGAGGACTTTGTCTTACTCAATTTACGTAAACCCTTTGTTTTGGTATCTTTCTTGACTGGTTTGTCTGTTATGCTTGACAGAGCCTCGGGGTCAACCATACATACGTCAGGGTGAGGGGAATAAGGAGCAGGGTCCCTCATTGGTGACGGGAGGGGATCGTGACTTTTGTTAGGTGACCTAGATGAGTAATGCTTCTCCCCATAAGCTCCAGATGATTTATCTATAGGCAGGTAATCTGCATCCTCATCCGAGTCATTGTTTCTTTCTGCTGTGATCGATGGATACTCTTCTGTACCTGGTGGAACATCAGAATCTGACTGGGAATGCGACGGCTCACTGACAGAAGTTGGAGGGGTGTCCTCCCCACTGGCACTAATCCCAGCGGCCAAGGCTCCAGAGAAGTGTTGCAATTCACTGTCCTCGCCATGATGACTGTGAGAGTGGTGGCGAGGTTGTTTGTCGGATCTTGTCTTCCCACAAGGTTGCTGTTGATCAGATGCTTGGCTTCTCTGTTCCTCATTTTCTTCGTCACTTGAAAGTTGGCATAAGCTTGGGTTGATAAAGGATGGAGATGTGTCTCCTCTCCTCTGCTTGTACTCACAGGAAGAATAGCCTGGGGAAGCTTTGGATGAATGTGGACGGATACCAACATCTGTAGGATAGTCAGAGTCATCATCGTGTCTGCTTGGATCGTCTGCATAATAAGAGGGTTGGAACGGTTGGTCTGTGGAGAGGGAAAGAGGACGGGCTGGGTGCTCTGGCTCAGTCTCTTCTTCTTCTTCAAACTCATCTTCATGTCGATAGTGAGGTGGGGATGCCCCAGGGTAGATGTCTCGTTTCTGCTGCATTTCCCATTCACCTGGACTCCTAATTTTCTTTACATCAAATTCTTGGCCTTTTGTCTCTGTTTTTGACAAGCCTATCCCCAAATTGCTGGTTCCAGCAAAAGCCTCTGGTGCACTCAAACTAACTTCTGCAGGCCCATTTGTTGTGTCTGGTTTTCTAGCCTCGGGGAAAGAGGAAGGATATGAGGTAAGGGCATCTGGAATAGTGGCTCCTAAACCAGAAGTTATGTCCTTTGTTCTTGTCTCACCCAAGGAAAAGTTGGCATCTTTCTTATCTGCTTGAGCTGTAAGTGTAGATCTTTGGTACTGAAGTTTATGTTGTTCAGTTTCGTACATGTAATCATCCTCCTCTTCACTACTCTCTGTGTCTTCATAGTACTGTTTTTCAGGGCACTCAAATGTCAATGTTGATGAAGCACCATACAGATCTTCAGGCATGGTGTCTTTCTGTGTGGTCGGAGGGATTGTGGAATAAGGTCCAGTTGCACCAAATTCAGCTTGTAATCTTGAGTCCTCGTCCCACTCCGGCTTATAAAAGCACTGAGTTTGTGGGCCTTGATCTGATATATTGCTTGTAGAATAAGCAGGATCTTTCTTATCACTTGTACCAGCATGTGGAGGGAAAGGTTTGATCTCCTCAAAGGGTGATAATGGTGAGAATCTTGCAAGACTAGGGGTGGATTCCGCAGTAGTGGTTGCAGGAGTCAGTTTCTCGGACACTTCTAAATAGTCATCCTTAACCTGCCCACCGGAACTGGAAAAAGGTGAATCAACTACTGGTGAATGTTCATCTTTGAAAGATGAGAACTCTATTCCAGTACAGGCTGGAGTCTCTAACTCATCCCCAAACTGGTGGCTAGTGGACAGAGATGCTGAAGCTGATGAAGAATGGCTGTAAGAAGAGGAAGAAGAGTATGCTGTGGCTGACATAGTTGCGTAACCGATGCCCAATGAAACAGGGTCTGCTGTTTTTTTCTCCACTGCATCTGGTGTCTTTTGCTTGTCAAACTCAATATCTTTGCCATCATAGTGAGTAGAGTATTTATCTTCAGGAGACTTTATTGAGAGGGGCAAATTTGACTTGACACATTTCTCATCATTTTCTACAAACTTATTTTTCTGCTCACTTGAAGAATGTTGAAATCCAGAGGAGACTGTCATTTGACTTTCATTGGGAAAGGATGAGGCATCACCTTTATCAGTTTGAAATGAGTCCTTGGGGCCCTCATGGCTTAGGGTGGATTCAAATGTGGTTGAACCTAGAGATTTCCCAAAGGTTTCAGAGCCAAAGCTGTAGTCATTAGTAATGGTGTCTTTCTTTTCATCCTGGAATTGAGTAGGTACAGTGCTAATAGCACTAGTCAGTGGGCACTGGGCATCTTTCTCTTGTCTGTCTTTGGCACCTTTCTCAGTATCACTATCACTTACATCCTCATCATCCTCATCATCTTCATCATCCTCTTCATCCTCATCCTCTCCATCAGCAAACATCTTCATGTTTCCAGCTATTACTTCTTTTGTGCTAAATGTAGATTGGCCTAACATAGAACTCATAGTTTTACTGTCCGCTGCATAATGGACTGATTGTGATGCACCAACCTCTGTCATCCCAGTGAAATCTGGGTTTTCAAATTTAACTGAAAAGGGGTCTCTCTCTGCGGAAGCAGGTGAGGTTTTCTCAATTGTCTTTTCTTCAACTTTATTTATTTTCTCAGAGAATGTTCCTTCAGTGTTATCTCTAAACTGTGGTGTCCCGTAGACACTTTGTGTTTCACCATATGAAGCTAATGATGTTTCCTTTGCATCTGATGCTTTAAAGTCATACATTTTGCCAGTGGAAGATTCTAGGGAAGTCTCCTTTTCTGCTTTCTTTAGAGTGACATCAGTATCATCAAAAGTGGTCTCAGCAGGCAGATTTGGAGAGTAGGAATCCACTGAACTTGATTTACTGTCGTACACATCAGAATATGTAAAGCTTTTCCCGACATAGGGGGTATCTTGCCTAACCACCCTCTCACATTCTCCTTTGAGGCCTTTCTCACACTCTGGGAAGGAATATAAGTTGAAATGGACACTTTTATCGCTGTCTTTAGAGACCACGTTTGGGTCATCTATCTCTGAAAATGACACATCTTTTTTGCCTTGGTTTGCTGACATGGAATCTAACTTGTCCTGTGGTCCTTTTACGCTTGAGTAAGTACCATCTTCAGTTTCACTTTCATCTTCCTCTCCTGAGCTGAGCATCTGGGATTTGTGCTCATGGCCCAAGTAGGTCACATTTTGTGGTTTATCTTCCTTATCCACAGATTCTTTCTCATTTTCAAACAGCTTCTCCTCTTTCAGGAGTGTTGCCTCATTGGGGTATTCTTCGTCAAGAAAAGTGCACTCCCTCTCCTCTATGTATTTAGATTTACCACACACTTTAGAGCTTCCCTTTCCATAATAATCATCTTTCTCTTCATCTTCATCCTCTTCAGAGTCACAAATTGCAGTTTTAGTGCTAGAGAACCCCTTTCCAAAAGGGTCCACTTCGTCATCAATTATTTTCACACTTTTCAGACTTTGAGACATTTTGTCAGCAGCAGCATCTTGGGTCATATACCTCTGAGAGTCAAAAGTCTCCCTGTCTATTCTTTCATCTTTGTCCATAATCATTGGCTTTTGTGACCTTTCCTCAGTGGGCGAGTAGCTACTGCTGGTCGGTCCTGATTGTGTGGGTGAGGCAAATCTCACAGTGCTGTCATCTGGGCTGAGGCATCTTTCTTCACTCTCTGAGATAATACTCGTCTCTGAGGTGCAAGGCAAATTTGGTGAGAAGGACAAACTTTTATCAGAGGCGCCCAATTTAGATTCATCCTTAGAGAGTGAGAGTCCCTTTTCATCTTTTTCTGGTGTGCCAAAATACATCACAGGAGGAGAAATAGGCGCAGGCGATGAGGGAAAGTTATCAGAAGGTTTTTCAATGTCTTGGAGCATAGCAGCAGAAGCGTAACCCTCATGGATCTTTCCAAGTGGCATATCAACATTTGGTGTCTGATCCTCATCCTCTTCCTCATCCTCTTCATCCTCATAATTTGTGGGAACTGTAGCCTTCACTGTAGGTTCTGTTTCTGGAACAATTGGTAGATACTCCTCTGATGGAGGTGATTTAAAACATTTGTCCTCCTCTAAGGAAGAAGTTGGAGATATAGTTCCAGCAGAGTGGAGGTACTCCTTTCCATGAGTGGCATCTGTCTGTACAGATGATGGTATACTATTTATAGTATCTAAGAGTAAAGAGCTTTTTCCTGCATCTTCTGTAGGTGGTGCTGTCACAGATGCTATTGACTGATCTTCAGTAACAGATGTTGCAAAGGATGATAATTTGTCATATTCGGTGATGGAGGTGGCCGATGATATATGTTCTTCTTCAGCCAATGGAGCCGCAACTATATTGGATGCATAAGCTGACAGAACTGGCTCCTGGTCTAGTGCGAAACCCTTTGATGATAACTCAGACGCAACAGATATGGTTGGTGGTTTCATGCCATGGATGGTGTCAAAAGTCCCTGGTTCATCAGGAACTGAGATGTCATAAGAGCCAACATCATATTGAAGATGTGGGATTCTCTCCTCTGTCTCCTCGTTAATTTCCTCATCAGAGATGGTCTGCTCTGTCTCCGAGTAGCCTGGAATGGTCTCATCTTGGATGAAAGAAACATGCTCTGCAGCACCCAGTGGTTTGGCAGATGTAATGTCACTTTGTTTTGTCTCCCAGTCCTTTCCAAGTTTTTCTTTCCTAGCCTCGTCTGACTTGTACTTGAGCTCAGTCTCGTGAACTATATCCTCTGCTTCCTCAAGCTCTGCTTTCTCAATCACATCCTCATCTTCTTCACTTTCACTCTTTTTGGGTTTTTCTTCTTTGGCATTTTCTTGCCATTTTTTAACTTCACCCATCTCCACAAAGTCAGATGTTTTAGCACTGTTCAGTTTTGTGGTATAGTCATCCTCTATGTCATCTTCTGTAGTCGCACATTCATCCTCAAATCTACCAGTGGCTTTATTTGTGATTCCTCCATATGACACCCGTTCCTCGTGAGGGGACTCTGTCTCAACATCAGTTGTGGTTATTCCTTCATCAGGAGATTCAATGTCAGGGACGACAGTGTCCACTGCAGACAAAAGATTTGGGAGTATTTTGCCATCTTTGGGCTTGGAAAGCTCCTCTTCCAGTCGCAAGGCTTCAAAATCCTTGGTAAGATCCTCTGGGGAGGAGACTAAGGACCTATCACTCTCCTGTTTCACCACTGAAGCTTGTTTAGCAGCTGGCCTGTTTTCTTGCTCCTTTGCAGCTTTAGTTTTTTCTGTTTTAGGCTTTACTTGAACCTTTGCTTTGTTCAGAGTCTTCCTGACCTCAGGGGTGAAAGGCTTTAAGTCGGGTTTGTGATTTTTCTCAACTCTGGCTTAATTTTGTCTTTTTCTTTTTTCTTCTCCTCTTTACTTTTGAGTTCTTTTTTAACTACGCCCTCTTTTTTTACATCTGTTTTTTCTTTCTTTGTGTCCGTCTTTTCCTGATCTTTCTTTTCCTCCATCTTAGATGCCCTCTCCTTGATATGTTTTTTAGGAGATTTTTCTCTCTGTAGTTTCTTTTTCTCTTGCTTAAGTGAATCGGGTGACGCCGTTTTAGGTTTCAGTGGTTTTGGAGTTTTAACAGTCTCTTTTATTTTCTTCTCTTTCTTTTCAACTTTCAAGTTCTCCTTTACAGATTCACTCTTTGACTCAATGTCTTCATTTGCCTCTCTCTTGCTCGCTTTTGTAGTGGAAGACATTTTAGTGGATGATTTGAGACTTTCTTTGCTATCAGTTCTCAGCCTCATTTTAGTTTGTTTAATTAGTGGAGGTGGAGCTCCAGATGACATGTCCTTTTGAGTGGCAACTGGATAGCGCAAGAAATCGAGATGCCTCAGCTTTTCCAACCCCTCAAATATTTTGTTTTGTGGGGCATTTCCAGGAAACAGTACTCTCACAATCTTTTCAGTTGGACTGGCAGGTACCCACACAACCAGAGCTGTCACTGATGTGAGGTAAGGAACGGAAATCTCACCCTCTTTGCCATTGGACAGAACAATGCCAGTTTTAGCTTTACTATTACCAGCCCACTTCTGCATGAAGAATTGCATTTCCTTACTGTCCTTGAGAGGATTTAGAACATACATGTCTAGTTTCCCAACACCCAACTTGTGAAAGAGTGTTAAAGGCTCAATTGTGTTGCTTACAACTCTATAAAGAGGCTCAGGATTGATGCCTAGTTTGTGAAGGTACTGCAATGTAAGAGAGGCCTCCTCAATGCTCCTCTTTGCTTTCAGTGTGGATTCAGGCATCTTCAGCTTTTCTGGAACATTAAAGAACACAACACCAAGCTCTGGTGAGATCAGGTTTTTCATCCAGTCTCCATAGGTATTTGAGCCACGGCTCTTCTCTTCCTCCTGCTCCGCGATTTTTCTCTGTAACAGTCCATTTATGCCGGGGAGATTATCTGCCCCTATATGGGTAAGGAGAACAGAATCAATCCTATCCAAATGCCTGACCAGCTTCCAGAAGCAAGACTTTCTGTCTGATCCACCATCAATCAAAATATTAAAGCCATTGACAGCAAACAAAGCAGAGTCGCCCCGTCCTCCGGGAAAGATATAGCAGCATGGCTTGGACAACTTGAGGAACCCTCCTGAGGTTGGTGGTTCCAGGAGCTCAAAAGGAGAGGGAACGTCCACTGTCTCAGAGACATATTCTGTGAACTCGCTCACACCTTCCATCTCAGGCAACACAGGCTCAGGGTTCAGTCTGTACTTCAGTAAGCTCTGGTCCTGCACGTACCCAAGGGAGCTCCAGCCCCCCTCTCCTTTACAGGACACAGTCAAACAGGCTTGCTGACCTGTGGATGGCTGGTTTAAGAGGTCTTTAATCTACAAAGAAAGAAAGAAAAATGTTTCTTAAAAGTTCAATTAAAAAAATAAATGCTTAAGGAAATGCTTAAGTGCTGTCGTGTGAAGTATTATGGGATTAGTAATGTTGCAAATAGCTACTTACCCTACGACTTGAGAGAATGTCAGAGAAATTTTTCCAACCAAACACTCCACTTTGCAGGATAATGTCACCAGTCTGTTCAGTACTTTGCCCACTTAGGACCAATAACTTATGTCCTGCTGAGTCACAGAGCAGTGTTCTGAACTAGAAAAGAAAAATAATGCATTCATTGTTATATTAAAAGGGACAGTATGTAAGTTTCACTGCTAGAGGTTGCTTATTCAAAACAATAATGAAAGTGTAGCTTGATGACGTCATTAATAAGTGTGAAATCGTGGGAGTTGTCGTCTTCACCTCCACAGCCAGCAGATTGAAAGCAATCTGACGGGACTCGGTATCTGATCGGTATTAAGATGCGGTTTAGTCGATCGGATCACAAGTGGGCAACAATAAATACAGGTGCCAAAAAACGGAGTCTAAAACACTTTGAGCTTGACCACTTTCGACCACTTCTAGAGGTCCTTAACACGTAAACATTACGGGAACATCGTTAACCCTGTAGGATTTAAACTTTGTCAGCTGAAGCCCCAAGTTTGGTTTGAAGATGAAAAATGTACCACGCACAATGTTCTTTCACCATTCCTGATTTCTAACACGTACTTGCAGTAGTCGGCATGGTCTTGCAGCTATCAGAGGAGAAACAACAGCTTCTGCTCTCTGTGTTTTTATCCATCGTACATATGTAAATTCTGTCCATTACATCTAAAGATCTGAAAAAAACCTGTACATTTACCCACCCATAGACCCTCCCCTCAAAGAAACCAGGACAGAAGTGGTTGAAAGTGGACAAAAGAGATGGATTAAAACATCAGATGTAAAAAGGTATGTCTCCTTTGTCTAATTGTGACCAAAACGCATAATTTAATACCAGGTGTAAACAGGGCCTAAGTTTTATTAACGTTACTGTAGTATTAAGCATGGCAGGGTTCCAAGGAATGACGGCAGTAAAGGGCGAGAGAGGACCACCCAAGTCTGGGGCTTTTTACATTGCTGTTTTAATTATGCTTATATATGCCACAGTCGGCTGCTGGCACTCCTTTCGGTTTGTTGTTTATGTCTTTTCTTTTACAATTAAAGTTACATTTAACGTTTGCCAGGTCCCGCCTCCTTCCTCCCTGAATTTATAACTTATAATGAAAAAAATGCTGAATTATTACTCATACAGGTCACTTTATTTAATGAATTAAAATTGTGGGGTCAGAACAATCAAACTAAAAATACATTTAAGTAAGTTGAACGTTATGTTATATTGGTACTCGGTGGCTGGTGAGACACTTGTTGCACTTTAGATCGATATTAGAATATCGTATTAATAAAACCTTGTGTTGCTAAACGGCATCCAATTAATTTTAAAGTACATTGTATGATAGAGAAAATGTATTAATGTTACAACAAATATACAGTAGCTCTTTCTGATTATGCTATGTTAGCCAAGACAAAATTGTTGACTATTTGATGCATTGTACAAACATGTTACTTGTGGGAAATCAAGAAAACAAGAGATTCAAACAATAAGACTAACCGTGTTGAGCTATTTACTGTACCAATGGTTAGTTTTCTGTCGATAAAGGTATCCAAACAGTTGCTCACTTGTCAAATAAAACAATGAGAAGGGTCGTTACACTGGTTAAAATAGCTGATTTCTCCTGATTTAAACATTGTTGGTAACATTTGGGATAAAGTAAGTACACAAGTCAACAAAATATATAACACTGTGCTCGTGGTTTTCGGATATTTTAATATTGTGCAGTTTAACAGTTTAACGTTATAATTGATATCTTAGATGCGTATGTGGATGCATGCAAATAAAATGTTGAAAGAAATTGGTAAGAGAAAAATAATTGCTTTTTTACAATTACCTCTATAGCAATATTCTCCTCAGAAGGATTCACCAAAACAACAGTCTCCAGGACATCACTCTTGTATTGCAAAAGTCTCTGTCCTAAAAAAAAAAAAAAGAATGTTTAAAAAAATGTTTATTGACAATAGAATTTATTTTGAAGAATTTTGTATCTGATGTTGAGAAACATTAGAGACAAAGGTTGCACCCTACTGTAATGATGCAATGACTGCCTCCATGCATTTAATTACTGTTTACCATTCATTGTTTCTTCACAAATACACTAATCCTGTGAAAGCAGTCTTCTCAATTCCATGCAATCAAAACAATATTGCAAAGCTCCTGCAAGCAAATCTATTGGCTGTTGCCATGGGGATGGTGAGCTGGCTATTGCCGCCAGCTGCGTTACACTGACCCAGTCTTGGTGCTGCACGACGCATTGCAGCATTTCTGAAAAGGATGAAAAAATCCTCTCTCTAGCTGAAAATGTAAATCCATCGCATAGTTGAAACACACACACACACAATGTGACCCTGTGCATCATTAGGCTATAAACAGCACCTAGCTCTTGTTGGCTGTAAAAAACATCACTGCTTTAGATCTTTCTATAGGGTTTCTATAGGGTTATTTTCACAGCATTGAGATAGGAGCAAGGGCGTGTGGACTTAAATAGCACACTGACTGAGCTATGAGTCCTCACATACTCTCAGTACCTTGGAGGGGACATATCATGAAAAGCTAGATTTTTCCATCGTTTAAGTGTTATAAACGAGTCCCCGGTGTATCTACCAACCCAGGAAACGTGAAAAGTGACAACCCAGTAATTTTGTTTTGGTAAGCATTTCTCTGCAAACATTTAAAAAAAATAGGCCAATCAGATTTGGCCCCCCTTCTGACGTAGGAAGGGGATCTTATTATGATAATACCGGCCCATTAATCTGCAAGTTTCCACCCAAGGCACCACAATTTTGGTTTTTGCAAGCGATGACAATGTAACCACTTCTAACGCAATGGCAAAAGTTCGAGCAAAACATATAACGGCTCCTTACGGTTTTCTTCCGATTAAAAGATTCACGCTTCAAGTGATGTCTTAACATTTAATATCTTTTTTGCATAAGAAGTCTTGTGTCACGCCATCGTGACCTTATTTAAAGAAGACCACTTGAACATTGTGACACCCTTTGGGTATTGTTTGACATCTTTCAGCATATTTACATCAGGACAACGTGAAAAACTGAAACAAATAAAATTACATTTAGATGCATAGTGTGTGAGTGTATTTCTGTCAATATCACAGTTTCCAATTCCATAGCTTATTAAATCAACACACACAAAGCACATTAACTTGCAAATTAACAGACGAAATCCAAAAAATAAACAAACATGTCTTCTAATCAGAAATCCAGGGGACATTAAGAGATATTTGGAGACATTTTTTCCATAAAAATATTCTTTACGATCAGACACCTAAGTTTGTGTACAGGTTCTGATATTCCCACAGCTAGCTAAATCACATGACAAGTTATAGGTTAACACTACACTTTGTTCACCTGTAGGTGTCGCTATTACCAGCTTACTTCAATACTCAAATACAATTTCCGAATGAACATTCATAACACATCACACAACATTTGTAATAAACAAAATACCTTTTCACATATAAATAACTGACATATTTAGAAAGAAAATACACCTTTATCTGTGACAGCAACATGCAAACTGTACTGTCGTTGGCTGCACAGATGAGCACAGAACACTGTTTGACCCAAAAATGACTTATAAAGACCTCAGGGAACTGTGTCAACTTGTCCAAAAGTTAAACATGACGGTACATGCAAGTCCATGAGATGAATTAATGTAACTCATCAACGACAACATAACTATCCACTAACCATTCAGAAATGTCCAGGAGTCTAAAAGAGTTGCAAACTCTTCCCGAGTCTCTCTGTAAAAGGCTACACTCCCCTACTGTACTGGTTATTTCTGAGATTTTGATGAGATTTGCATGGAGCAGCAGCTCATTTGCATTTAAAGGGACACACACAAAACGTTTTTTGCTCGCACACACACACAAAAAAAATAGGCCAATCAGATTTGGCCCCCCTTCTGACGTAGGAAGGGGATCTTATTATGATAAAAATAAGGGGCACACACAAAAAGGGGCAAATTTGACAAGCTATAGACCAGGGGTGCCCAATCCTGCTCCTGGCGATCGACTGTCCTGCACAGTTCATCTCCAACCCTAATCAAACACACCTGAATGTGATCCTAAAGACCTTAATTGGCTACTTCAGGTGTGTTTGATTAGGGTTTGAGATGAACTGTGCAGGACAGTCAATCGCCAGGAGCAGGATTGGGCACCCCTGCTATAGACCATTTTGTAAGATGCAAACAACACTGGTTTCAGTTTGTAACTGTTTTCTTTATTTCACATGTAAAGAAAAACATCTTAAAGATGTTTATTTAACTTTTTGATTCAGTTTTATATGTTCTGTTGGTTGTATTTTATCCCAGCATTTATGTAGTGTTAAAAAACTGAAACAGGAAGTGCTTCTGGACCAGTGTTGTTTACATCTTGTGAAATGGTCTATAATAAGTGATGTGGAGGGTATTTTGAGCTGAAATTTCCCAGACACATTCAGGGGACACGATATAGATTTATTTTACATCTTGTGAAAAGGGGCATAATATGTAATTTGAGCTAGATGTGTCCAATAAAGTTAAGGAAGTAACATAAATAGAAACATTGTAGTAGAACAATGAAGCAAAAAAAAAACTTATATATAAATAAAACTTAAATATATATAAACACACACACACACACACACACATACATACATAGCCTATATGAACTACTTTGACTTTACCTCAAATTTCTAAAGAAAGATGCTAATTGGTTGTGCAAAAGACCAAGAACTATATTTATTGGTTGAGGAGAGGATAGTTTTAACCAATCTGGGGATGGGGTGGGACTAAGCATTAACAGTCATTTATGATTGGCTCAGAGGAAAAAAAACGCACGGGTTTCTTTGACGAATCAATGCTGATCAAAACTTGATGATGCAATCACATTCACTACGGAGCTTCTGAATGTCCAAACGCGATTAACCCGATATCACAGAAAAGCCTCCTCTTTATGGGACTTTTTAAAGCATACGTGTTGGAGCAGCGGTTCAAAAGTTATTTAACATTTAAGAACATGTCTTTAAGGGTTATGCAATTTTGAGCGTGGCATGGTTGTTGGTGCCAGACGGGCCGGTCTGAGTATTTCACAATCCGCACAGTTACTGGGATATTCACGCACAACCATTTCTAGGGTTTATAAAGAATGGTGTGAAAAGGCATCTGTTAACTGAAATAACCACTTGTTACAACCGAGGTATGCAGCAAAGCATTTGTGAAGCCACAACACGCACAACCTTGAGGCGGATGGGCTACAACAGCAGCAGACCCTACCGAGTACCACTCATCTCCATTACAAATAGGAAAAAGAGGCTACAATTTGCAAGAGCTCACAAAAATTGGACAGCTGAAGACTGGAAAAATGTTGCCTGGTCTGATGAGTCTTAATTTCTGTTGAGACATTCAGATGGTTGAGTCAGAATTTGGCGTAAACAGAATGAGAACATGGATCCATCATGCTTGTTACCACTGTGCAGGCTGGTGGTGGTGGTGTAATGGTGTGGGGCAGTGGTTCTCAAAGTGGGGTCCGCGGACCCCTGGTGGTCCGTGAGCTAAAGCCAGGGGGTCCGCGAAATAATTTATAACAACCTAACGTTTTTTCCATGCTATAAGTCATGTTTTCTTTATCATCTGAAAACATGCTATTTATTCCTAAGTAACTTATAATGCATTTAACATCAAAGTAGACACTTAAAGTTTTCTATAGATAGATAATCTATGTCTGTGCGTCAAGTAGACTATTCGCTGCTGTTGATTTTGCAGGACGTGCGCCAGAAAGGAGACAGATCGACGGCATGAACCCGCATCCGGTTGTTTTCTGTATTTTTAAAAGGCATGACATTTTGTAGTCATTTATAATGTAGCCTATACACAAATAAAAAATGGACACTTTACCGTTTCGGATGATGCACTCTTGTCTTATCTATGACCATAAATAAGAGTATTCCTGTTTCCACTGCTGAGGAAAAATTCCCACGTAATCGCGCGCCGGCGTCTCGCGTGCGCGCACAATAGTTAGTTCTAGCACTGCTAGATTTGAGAATAGAAGTCTGATCATTATCAAAATAAAAGTGCATAGGGACAAGGCCATAACCATTGAGGTTGCATGCACATCGCGATGATAACTGACCTTCTCGTCTGAGCTGCTTCAGCAGACTAACAACGACAGCTCAATGTCAAAATGTTTGAGTCGGAGTGAACTCAAAGTTCTCTGCACGACGCGAATCCCCGCACGACGTTTCTGTCAACGGTCATAAAGTGCGAGATAAGATGTAGGCCTAAATTAACATAAACTAAACAGCTGTTTTAGATAAAAGTTTTAAAAAACGACCGAAACAATAAGTTTGCAAAGTATTAACCGAGCTCAACTTTAACAAAGGAAAAAGCAGGTCAAGAGAACATACTGTGCCCATGAGATTAACATTATGGATTCATATATTTAACATACACTGTATGTTTTTTTTTTTTTAGCTAATTACAGTAGCTCAAATTAACAATGCACACACATATTAAACATAATGCCATTATCATTGTATTTATAGGCTTATGGGCTTTATGTGTGTGCAGAATAGGCCTAATCATTGAAACATTTCTCTTTTAAGTCCATTCCTGTTTGGTATATGTGATTGTGTTTCGTGACATCTTGACAAAAAAAAATGTATGCCACTGCCCACTGACATGCTTCTAAATCTATAGTTATCCAATTGTGGGGCCTTAAAACACCTTAAAATGCACATGTGTAGATCAAGAACATCAAAAATTCCTAAGTGAGGGATATCCTAAGTAGATTCCTAGCAAGATCACTTTTGGGACCTCAGTAGGCTATTTAGAAATTCCTGCCCTGGGTGGAGACCATTAATTTTGGGCAAAAATATTTCATTAGCCGCTCACACATTAACTTTGTGCTCAATAACGGTTATAAATATGAGGGGGGTCCTTGGAAATTTTTTTCCCCTGAAAGGGGTCCCTGGCTCCAAAATGTTTGAGAACCCCTGGTGTGGGGGATGTTTTCTTGGCACATTTTAGGCCCCTTAGTGCCAATAGGGCATCGTTTAAATGCCATGGCCTACCTGAGCATTGTTTCCATCCCTTTATGGCCACCATGTACCCATCCTCTGATGGCTACTTCCAGCAGGATAATGCACCATGTCACTAAGCTCGAATCATTTCAGATTGGTTTCTTTAACATCACAATGAGTTTACTGTACTAAAATGGCCTCCAAAGTCACCAGATCTCAACCCAATAGAGCATCTTTTGGGATGTGGTGGAACGGGAGCTTCGTGCCCTGGATGTGCATCCCACAAATCTCCATCAACTGCAAGATGCTATCCTATCAATATGGGCCAACATTTCTAAAGAATGTTTTCAGCACCTTGTTGAATCAATGCCACGTAGAATTAAGGCAGTTCTGAAGGCCAGAGGGGGTCAAACACAGTATTAGTATGGTGTTCCTAATAATCCTTTAGGTGAGTCTATGATCTGGATGATATGAAATTCTGTTATTTCAGTACCAGACAGTAAATAAATTGCCTGTAGTTAATATATAAATAAATAAATTGTTAATTAAACATATAAAATGTTATTTCGGAAAAACTTATTTTCATAAGTGAAAATGTTTATATCCACTTGAATCATGTACACATTTTCAGTAATACTTAGCAGCTCAGCAGATGGTTTCTAAAATTAGCTAATTCAGTAGGCTATCACTCAGCTGAGAATGTAAAACACTGACAAATGGGGTCAGATTGTAAAAGTCAAATGCAGATTTGACAACAATCCAGAGAAGATCTTTACTCTGTGCATTTTAAGCTTCACAAGCAATTTTGGCTTTTAGGATTAAATGATAAGCACAAGTTATCCAGGCAACTGACACGCTTTCAGCAAGAAATAAGTTGAACTGACTGATTGCCTCACAGGCTTAAAGAGTTTTAAAGTCACACTTAATATCTGCCTTTGATTTATCCCTAAATCTCAAATTAGCTAATTTTGGAACAGTGACACATGCTTTTGTGTAAAAAGATCATCATTTCAAAGTAGATATGGCAATATGAGCAACATCTGAGATCTAATTTAGTTTTTCCACCAGATAGACGTTTCTCCTGACTATATTTGCAACTATACTCGCAAGACTGGCTCTTCACTCATCGGGGGAAAATGAGGTGTAAATGTGATTGCCTCATGGCTGAATGTTTCAACACTTCATTATCATTAAAGTGAATCAAAAGTTTTTACATTTTGAAAATGTTCAGCTGTTGTTGGATCATGACTATTTTAATCATGTCAAGTCCTTGAACACAACAGAGATAACCGTTAAATTTCTGTCCGGGAGAAGTATTACATTTGTTCAGCCAATGTTATCTCATGCCCTGTCCTTGATTGCTGTTCAGCTGTCTCTGAATCACACTGTGTGTGATACGAAGAGACAGCAAGAGAGAGAGAGAGAGAGAGAGAGAGAGAGAGAGAGAGAGAGAGAGAGAGAGAGAGAGAGAGAGAAGAGAGAGAGAGAGAGAGAGGGGAGGTGTGTAACACTTTTTAAACCGTTGTCTAGGGTTAGTGATTGATTAAATAAGCAGCTACAATCTTATTAAGCCACTTAATCTTATAGCAGTGAAATTCTGAGCACTATTTTGGAACTGGCCGATCCGTGCCATTGACTGCAACAAGTTTATCTCGATCAAATACTTGTTAACAAGCAAGGAGACAGACTCCCCTTATAGAAAAGCAAGACAAGTGTTGAGCTCTCATTCATATATGTGCTCCTGCGGTGTAATGGAGCTCATTACACTGTAAACAGCTGGAGCGAATGGATGTGGAATATGAGTTGACATAATACAAATGGCTCATTTAAATGTGCAATAAACAACTAAAAGGGATCAATTGTCCAAACCACAAAGGGGCACTGGCCTTAAAGTCCCCATTTTGGAAATTATTTGTTTCATGCAAATAAACTGAAAGCTTCAAGGCACCATTTAAAATGATACAAAAATAATTTGCATCCATAATCGCTTTTGAGGATTAATGACCAAGGACAAAAAACAGCGCTTGTGCTTTTGTTTATGCCATGCTCTTGGAGCAATAATGATAACACAGGTGTAAAAACACACACATGTTGTGTTTTCATGTTTTATGGGGACTTTCCATAGGCATAATGATTTTTATACTGTAACTATATTTTATCCCCCTGCCCCTAAACCTACCTATCCCACAAAACTTTCTGCATTTTTACGTTTTCAAAAAAAAAAAAAAAAACATCACTTTGTATGATTAAGCTGTTCTTCAGCTGGACCCCCAAAAAATGGACAAAAAATGTCCCAGTAAGGACAAGGATTTCAAATATTGCCATCTTTGTGGGGACTGGGGACATTTTGTCCCCATAATGTAGGGTTTACAAGGACACACACACAGTCATTTGAAACGGGGGCAGGATGCTCCTGAAGTAAATATCCTTCTCTCCTTCCATCAATACATCTGACCTCAGCAAAATGAATGTCTGATAGCTTTTTTTAAACAATCCACATGATCAGAGATCATCACAAGTTGCAAATATGTTTCAATCACTGCCGTTCTAAACACAAACTGTAGCACTGTATCAGCTCAACTGACATGTTATGGGCATTTCAAACGAGATGAATACTATAGACAATATTTTCACAATATCATTTCACATGTTATCATTTACTCAATCCTGGTCCAAACCTCTGACTTTTCTTCTATACACAAAAAGATGCTAATGTTTTAAATCCAGAGATGATCTTTGTTTCCATATATGTTCCACAATAATTCGCTTTTGAAACACATAGTCGCTTTTGAAACACTATAGTCTAATATAGCCTAAGCATGAGCAAATGATGACTGATTTTTCAAGGTGAACTATTGCTTTAAAATGAAACTGTTTACAACGAGCAAAGATCTCAGTCCATCACTCAGGTTCTGCTTCACAGAGATACCTAATTAACTAATCTATGAGATTTATGTCTGGCCTGTGGAATCGGCGCACATTATTTTTTTTTTCTTAGGCGGTGACGCGCACTCGAGCGCACGGATGATTCCTCAGATACCCTGCTGCATCTCAATAATAATGAGAATCACAATTAAGATCTGGGTCACGGAGAAATATGTGTTTTTCACAAAAATTGGAAAATATTTTTTTAGCAAAAAAATAAATAAAATAAATTCCGCAACTGTTGTGGCTGAGAAAATGGGCTGAAATAGAAAACAAATCTAGCAAAAGTGAGGAAACAAATAATAAATAAAATGTATTTTTCTCCCTCATATTCTAGCTCAAATATTTCCCTTATGCTGTCGAAGATTATTTTGCTTAGCATCTTAGATTCCTTGTAGCCTACTGTCCTACTTTCATGCACTCACACAGTCACTGATGGCATAATCGTAGCTTCACGCTTTCAACAGATTGGTTTCTGCGACCTTTAGATAAATCCGTGAACAAGCCAAAAGCGAAACAGACCTATAGACAGTCAGTGTAAGCGGTTGACACGATACTAGATCAGCAATATTGCACATTTCATGAATGAATAACCTCGGTCAGAGATCATGATATTTGAACCATATATGCCAATAATCAAACATCCTAATAATTATATGACAGATTAGACCTACCGTTGCTGATGCTGAGCTGTGCGTATCGTACGTCGAGAGCGCGCACACCACGACACGCGAGTGCGCGCGAGATGGTGTGGGTGTGGCCTATGAGCCTGCATGCACTGACACTTGAAGAATAAGAAATATTATGGAACAATGTGATCACATTTCAGTGACAGCCAAAGTCATATTTTTTCTGCTTTTTAAAAATAGTTATAGTTTTAGGTTATTTTAATTATTTTTACCCACTATCATGGATCACAAAGATGTTATGGGCCATAACAGTAGCTATAATATTTTCTGTAAAAGGTGTCTAGCTGAAAAAGCATGATGTTCTTGTTATTCAAATTAGTCTGTATATTTTTATCTATCATGTATCATTGTGTAATCAAAATATCTACTGTATATTTTACCTTACTTTTGGTAATGTTTACTTTATTTTATTTTTAAATACCTATATAGTAAACCATTAAATTGTTTAAAACAACAAACAAACACATTTTCTTAAATGTGTGCCCATAAATCTGGGTCAGTTATGTTACCATACCATACTTTGCCTGTAAAATGGTGGAATTATCTCCCACAACTATGTAGCTATAAAGTATGTCTCTTTCCCATAAGATCTAAAGCACTGAAAGGTATGTGTGCTCTCTTTGAGAAAATATTTTAATTCGAAAAGTTTTTACACCAAGAGTTATTTAGTAAAACCTTAAAAAAAACAGAATTTATCACTGATCAACAACAGTGAGTTGTTTAAATGTATTTTAATCATGATTATTAGTGCCATGTGCTCTTAGCATTTATGCTAACAAGTGGAGTTTTGGGCTAGAAAGTTTAAAATGGTCAATTCTGTTACCATGGTAGAGTAACAATGTTGACAGTAGTCTGGAAGTAACTTGTGTTTGGCAAGCACTAAATTATTAATTATTATTAATTGAATGTTTTCATGAAATACTGGAGATAATTTCTGTTAGCGAACAGTTTCAATTCCCTTAACTTTTTAAAATGCAAAAATGAATATTATTATTATTATTATTATAATACAAAGATTCACTGCTCTTAATTCAATTTACTGCAGTTATTCTAGTGTTGGCTTATTACATTTAGCTGTTAAATAATACAGTAGGCCTAATAACAGTAATAAACAAATTCTGGACTCTTGGTCGCCTTGAAAATCAAAACACAATCCAAAATCTCTCTTGAGACTAGGTTGGGAGTTAAAAAAAATTGACTGTGACATTTTTCCCTTCTGTCTAATAAATCACTTTCGATATCGTAAAGCTCTGCATATCAAGAGGTCCTATGTCTTTTTTAATATACTATAACAATATTGTTTATGTTCATCATGAACATAAGCAATTTAGCCTATAGGTGCTGTAATTGTCAAGAATGACAAGGATGGGCCATTTAGCAGTTACAGCTGATCCCGGGCCGACAGCTGCAGGGCAAGACTGCCAAAATCTGCCCCTTTAACTGCACTCCGACCATCAGCATTCATTCTCCAACAGACAGTCTGCCTGACTCTGACCACCTCTCTGACAGCGAGCCAGCGCATAATTGTGTTTACAGTAGTAGCAGTGTGAGGACACTGTCCAATCTGGAGATTATACTAATAATCTCTACATGCATGTGTTAAAAACCAAAACCAAATTACCTATAAAGGAAGGAAATCATGATTTAGCTAATTCCATTTGAAAGATGAACCCGTCTAGTTGCTACAAAAAGGGTTTGCATTTGTTAAATCAAATTTAAATTGATGCTATTACAAGATTATAAATAGACACTTCCAGACATATCCTAAGCAAACTGTTCAAAGCACCAGTCTGGCTGCCGCACCCTTGCTGCTAGACAGCCTGTGTCCATCTCTTGAATTATCTCAGTTATTTCATCCATTCAATACAGTCCAAGATAAAAGCGCTGTGGTAATCAGCACATTACCACAGAGTTAAAGCCTCTCTGTTAGAATTTTGCAGCAGGAAAATGTAGATGGAAAGCTTGATTTATCAATGTGAATGTCTTCCTGGTTAAGATTCTTCACCATTTTAACGCACGACTACACCCTAGCAGTGGGGAATCATGGTTTTGCTTACTACAACAATAACCCCATTTTTTGCTAAGACCTTTGGTCCAGAATGTGGGCGTGGGCTCAGGTTTCACTGTGGTGTTGTGTGGTGGGCAAGATCCAGCCCTGCAATCAATGTGACCATCAAGCAGACCGGAGTCGCCTGAGCATGAGCAGC
>NW_024121721.1:1980074-2005987 GCF_016745375.1 Pimephales promelas
CCTCAGTAGGCTATTTAGAAATTCCTGCCCTGGGTGGAGACCATTAATTTTGGCCAAAAATATTTCATTAGCCGCTCACACATTAACTTTGTGCTCATTAACGGTTATAAAATATGAGGGGGGTCCTTGGAAATTTTTTTCCCCTGAAAGGGGTCCCTGGCTCCAAAATGTTTGAGAACCCCTGGTGTGGGGATGTTTTCTTGGCACATTTTGGGCCCCTTAGTGCCAATAGGGCATCGTTTAAATGCCATGGCCTACCTGAGCATTGTTTCCATCCTTTATGGCCACCATGTACCCATCCTCTGATGGCTACTTCCAGCAGGATAATGCACCATGTCACTAAGCTCGAATCATTTCAGATTGGTTTCTTTAACATCACAATGAGTTTACTGTACTAAAATGGCCTCCAAGTCACCAGATCTCAACCCAATAGAGCATCTTTTGGGATGTGGTGGAACGGGAGCTTCGTGCCCTGGATGTGCATCCCACAAATCTCCATCAACTGCAAGATGCTATCCTATCAATATGGGCCAACATTTCTAAAGAATGTTTTCAGCACCTTGTTGAATCAATGCCACGTAGTATTAAGGCAGTTCTGAAGGCGAAAGGTGGTCAAACACAGTATTAGTATGGTGTTCCTAATAATCCTTTAGGTGAGTCTATGATCTGGATGATATGAAATTCTGTTATTTCAGTACCAGACAGTAAATAAATTGCCTGTAGTTATATATAAATAAATAAATTGTTAATTAAAACATATAAAATGTTATTTTCGGAAAAACTTATTTTTCATAAGTGAAAATGTTTTATATCCACTTGAATCATTACACATTTTCAGTAATACTTAGCAGCTCAGCAGATGGTTTCTAAAATTAGCTAATTCAGTAGGCTATCACTCAGCTGAGAATGTAAAACACTGACAAATGGGGTCAGATTGTAAAAGTCAAATGCAGATTTGACAACAATCCAGAGAAGATCTTTTACTCTGTGCATTTTAAGCTTCACAAGCAATTTTGGCTTTTAGGATTAAATGATAAGCACCAAGTTATCCAGGCAACTGACACGCTTCAGCAAGAAATAAAGTGGAACTGACTGATTGCCTCACAGGCTTAAAGAGTTTGTAAAGTCACACTTAATATCTGCCTTTGATTTATCCACAAAATCACAAATTAGCTCATTTTGGAGCAGTAACACATGCTTTTGTGTAAAAAGATCATCATTTCAAAGTAGATATGGCAATATGAGCAACATCTGAGGTCTAATTTAGTTTTTCCACCAGATAGACGTTTCTCCTGACTATATTTGCAACTATACTCGCAAGACTGGCTCTTCACTCATCGGGGGAAAATGAGGTGTAAATGTGATTGCCTCATGGCTGAATGTTTCAACACTTCATTATCATTAAAGTGAATCAAAAGTTTTTACATTTTGAAAATGTTCAGCTGTTGTTGGATCATGACTATTTTAATCATGTCAAGTCCTTGAACACAACAGAGATAACCGTTAAATTTCTGTCCGGGAGAAGTATTACATTTGTTGAGCCAATGTTATCTCATTGCCCTGTCCTTGATTGCTGTTCAGCTGTCTCTGAATCACACTGTGTGTGATACGAAGAGACAGCAAGAGAGAGAGAGAGAGAGAGAGAGAGAGAGAGAGAGAGAGGGGAGGTGTGTAACACTTTTTAAACCGTTGTCTAGGGTTAGTGATTGATTAAATAAGCAGCTACAATCTTATTAAAGCCACTTAATCTTATAGCAGTGAAATTCTGAGCACTATTTTGGAACTGGCCGATCCGTGCCATTGACTGCAACAAGTTTATCTCGATCAAATACTTGTTAACAAGCAAGGGAGACAGACTCCCCTTATAGAAAAGCAAGACAAGTGTTGAGCTCTCATTCATATATGTGCTCCTGCGGTGTAATGGAGCTCATTACACTGTAAACAGCTGGAGCGAATGGATGTGGAATATGAGTTGACATAATACAAATGGCTCATTTAAATGTGCAATAAACAACTAAAAGGGATCAATTGTCCAAACCACAAAGGGGCACTGGCCTTAAAGTCCCCATTTTGGAAATTATTTGTTTCATGCAAATAAACTGAAAGCTTCAAGGCACCATTTAAAATGATACAAAAATTATTTGCATCCATAATCGCTTTTGAGGATTAATGACCAAGGACAAAAACAGCGCTTATGCTTTTGTTTATGCCATGCTCTTTGAGCAATAATGATAACACAGGTGTAAACACTCACCCATGTTGTGTTTTCATGTTTTATGGGGACTTTCCATAGGCATAATGATTTTTATACTGTAACTATATTTTATCCCCCTGCCCCTAACCTACCTATCCCACAAAACTTTCTGCATTTTTACATTTTCAAAAAAAAAAAAAAAAAAAAAAAAAAACATCACTTAGTATGATTTACAAGCTGTTCTTCAGCTGGACCCAAAAAATGTCCCAGCAAGGACAAGGATTTCAAATATTGCCATCTTTGTGGGGACTGGGGACATTTTGTCCCCATAATGTAGGGTTTACAAGGACACACACACAGTCATTTGAAACGGGGGCAGGATGCTCCTGAAGTAAATATCCTTCTCTCCTTCCATCAATACATCTGACCTCAGCAAAATGAATGTCTGATAGCTTTTTTTAAACAATCCACATGATCAGAGATCATCACAAGTTGCAAATATGTTTCAATCACTGCCGTTCTAAACACAAACTGTAGCACTGTATCAGCTCAACTGACATGTTATGGGCATTTCAAACGAGATGAATACTATAGACAATATTTTCACAATATCATTTCACATGTTATCATTTACTCAATCCTGGTCCAAACCTCTGACTTTCTTCTATAACACAAAAAGATGCTAATGTTTAAATCCAGAGATGATCTTTGTTTCCATATATGTTCCACAATAATTCGCTTTTGAAACACATAGTCGCTTTTGAAACACTATAGTCTAATATAGCCTAAGCATGAGCAAATGATGACTGATTTTTCAAGGTGAACTATTGCTTTAAGATGAAACTGTTTACAACGAGCAAAGATCTCAGTCCATCACTCAGGATCTGCTTCACAGAGATACCTAATTAACTAATCTATGAGATTTATGTCTGGCCTGTGGAATCGGCGCACATTATTATTTTTTTTTTCTCAGGCGGTGACGCGCACTCGAGCGCACGGATGATTCCTCAGATACCCTGCTGCATCTCATAATAATGAGAATCACAATTAAGATCTGGGTCACGGAGAAATATGTGTTTTTCACAAAAATTGGAAAATATTTTTTTAGCAAAAAAATAAATAAAAATAAATTCCGCAACTGTTGTGGCTTGAGAAAATGGGCTGAAATAGAAAACAAATCTAGCAAAAGTGAGGAAACAAATAATAAATAAAATGTATTTTTCTCCCTCATATTCTAGCTCAAATATTTCCCTTATGCTGTCGAAGATTATTTTGCTTACCACCTTAGCATCTTAGATTCCTTGTAGCCTACTGTCCTACTTTCATGCACTCACACAGTCACTGATGGCATAATCGTAGCTTCACGCTTTACAACAGATTGGGTTTCTGCGACCTTTAGATAAATCCGTGAACAAGCCAAAAGCGAAACAGACCTATAGACAGTCAGTGTAAGCGGTTGACACGATACTAGATCAGCAATATTGCACATTTCATGAATGAATAACCTCGGTCAGAGATCATGATATTTGAACCATATATGCCAATAATCAAACATCCTAATAATTATATGACAGATTAGACCTACCGTTGCTGATGCTGAGCTGTGCGTATCGTACGTCGAGAGCGCGCACACGGACACGCGAGTGCGCGAGATGGTGTGGGTGTGGCCTATGAGCCTGCATGCACTGACACTTGAAGAATAAGAAATATGGAACAATGTGATCACATTTCAGTGACAGCCAAAGTCATATTTTTTCTGCTTTTTAAAAATAGTTATTTTAATTATTTTTACCCACTATCATGGATCACAAGATGTTATGGGCCATAACAGTAGCTATAATATTTTCTGTAAAAGGTGTCTAGCTGAAAAGCATGATGTCTTGTTATTCAAATTAGTCTGTATATTTTTATCTATCATGTATCATTGTGTAATCAAAATATCTACTGTAATTTTACCTTACTTTTGGTAATGTTTACTTTATTTTATTTTTAAATACCTATATAGTAAACCATTAAATTGTTTAAAACAACAAACAAACACATTTTCTTAAATGTGTGCCCATAAATCTTGGGTCAGTTATGTTACCATACCATACTTTGCCTGTAAAATGGTGGAATTATCTCCCACAACTATGTAGCTATAAAGTATGTCTCTTTCCCATAAGATCTAAAGCACTGAAAGGTATGTGTGCTCTCTTTGAGAAAATATTTTAATTCGAAAAGTTTTTACACCAAGAGTTATTTAGTAAAACCTTAAAAAAAACAGAATTTATCACTGATCAACAACAGTGAGTTGTTTAAATGTATTTTAATCATGATTATTAGTGCCATGTGCTCTTAGCATTTATGCTAACAAGTGGAGTTTTGGGCTAGAAAGTTTAAAATGGTCAATTCTGTTACCATGGTAGAGTAACAATGTTGACAGTAGTCTGGAAGTAACTTGTGTTTGGCAAGCACTAAATTATTAAAATTGAATGTTTTCAATGAAATACTGGAGATAATTTCTGTTAGCGAACAGTTTCATTCCCTTAACTTTTTAAAATGCAAAAATGAATATTATTATTATTATTATTATTAATACAAAGATTCACTGCTCTTAATTCAATTTACTGCAGTTATTCTAGTGTTGGCTTATTACATTTAGCTGTTAAATAATACTAATAACAGTAATAAACAAATTCTGGACTCTTGGTCGCCTTGAAAATCAAAACACAATCCAAAATCTCTCTTGAGACTAGGTTGGGAGTTAAAAAAAATTGACTGCGTGACATTTTTTCCCTTCTGTCTAATAAATCACTTTCGATATCGTAAAGCTCTGCATATCAAGAGGTCCTATGTCTTTTTTAATATACTATAACAATATTGTTTATGTTCATCATGAACATAAGCAATTCAGCCTATAGGTGCTGTAATTGTCAAGAATGACAAGGATGGGCCATTTAGCAGTTACAGCTGATCCCGGGCCGACAGCTGCAGGGCAAGACTGCCAAAACCAGCCCCTTTAACTGCACTCCGACCATCAGCATTCATTCTCCAACAGACAGTCTGCCTGACTCTGACCACCTCTCTGACAGCGAGCCAGCGCAGAATTGTGTTTACAGTAGTAGCAGTGTGAGGACACTGTCCAATCTGGAGATTATACTAATAATCTCTACATGCATGTGTTAAAAACCAAAACCAAATTACCTATAAAGGAAGGAAATCATGATTTAGCTAATTCCATTTGAAAGATGGTTTTAATAGAGGGTTTGAGTTTTTAATAGCCGGAGGTGATGAACCCGTCTAGTTGCTACAAAAAGGGTTTGCATTTGTTAAATCAAATTTAAATTGATGCTATTACAAGATTATAAATAGACACTTCCAGACATATCCTAAGCAACTGTTCAAAGCACCAGTCTGGCTGCCGCACCCTTGCTGCTAGACAGCCTGTGTCCATCTCTTGAATTATCTCAGTTATTTCATCCATTCAATACAGTCCCAAGATAAAAGCGCTGTGGTAATCAGCACATTACCACAGAGTTAAAGCCTCTTCTGTAGAATTTTGCAGCAGGAAAATGTAGATGGAAAGCTTGATTTATCATGTGAATGTCTTCCTGGTTAAGATTCTTCACCATTTTAACGCACGACTACACCCTAGCAGTGGGGAATCATGGTTTTGCTTACTACAACAATAACCCCCCATTTTTGCTAAGACCTTTGGTCCAGAATGTGGGCGTGGGCTCAGGTTTCACTGTGGTGTGTGTGTGGTGCAAGATCCAGCCCTGCAATCAATGTGACCATCAAGCAGACCGGAGTCGCCTGAGCATGAGCAGCATGCTGACGTTCAGTGTTCATGTGCAGACTGCAGGGGTATAAAAGAGCTGAATCAATAGCCCATCCTGAATTATTAATCAACACACCAGACCAATGTAAAAGCGCTAGTCGGCTTCATAAGTAGAGAGATTTTTACTTTTACACTCTTGTTTTAGACAAGATTTGCATTTCCCATGCTAACGTTGAGGTGACATAATCACAAATCAACACTTCACTTAACAGCTCAAGTTTCAGGGCTTTTTGTAAAAAATCAGCTCCATGTTTAATAGTTGTAAAAGCGTCTCCTCGTCTTCTATCAGAGTGAGTTGCAGTTGTTCTGATAGACTCATCACTCTTCCCCGCCCTGTCAATTTCCTGTTTATTGATTTAATTATGCCCTGAGCATCACATAGAAACTCAAGCAATTAAGTCCCGACTGCACATTTGGAGGCTTTCACAACCAAACATGCTAAACATAAGGGCTATTACAACAGCGAGCTGTGGTCGGAGTCATTAACGTGCGGCGTGTTGCTGAAAAATCTAAATGAATTGGACAATGCCTGAGACAGCTGGGGCCATGGTGACCAATCCAGCCTCCTCCCTGCGACCTCTGGGGAGGTAAAGGAATCTCTAATGATTGTTCAAGGACCCATCCATCTGTGTCGGTTGTAAAATCCCTGGCTGAAGTTTCAGGAGGCAAGAAGAATCAACACATGTGGGAATAGCAACACATATGGGAATTCTAGATTGCACTTTCATCATAATGTTTATTTCAAAGTCAATGCAGTCATGTTATCATAAATACATAGAAGTACACTCTTAGAAAAAAGGGTTCATTGGGGTTCTATATATGAAGCATAGAGTTCTTTACTCAACTCCAAAGAACCTTTTATGCTAAAAACCTCTTGGCACAAAGGTTCATTATAGGCTATTATTCATTGATATATTACTTTATTATGCAACAGTTTGTAGTTGTGATTAAATTATTGTTTATTAAACTGTTGTTAAATTAATATCGCATTTTAAGCATGCTGATTTTTCGAGGAGAAAAACTGATTATTGATTAACTATAAAATGATAAATATATACATTTTCTAAACCCCATATCACATTCACATGCATTCATGAATACATTTTAGGGTTTTGATTTTTTTCAATAATATGAAATATTTATTCCAGAAAGGACAAAAACAAATGATAATGAATGAACCCGAAAGGTTCCATATGGAACCTTTATCCTGCAAAGAACCCTAAAGGGTTCTTATTATTGAATCCTTAAAAAGGGTTCTGTATAAAACCTTCTAGGGGTTCCAAATACGTAGCACTAATAGAACTTTTTAATGTTCTACATAGAACCTTTTCTTCTAAGAGTGTATATATAAATTCATAAGTATTTATATGTGTAAATACACATATACATATACATACAGGTGAATTCAAGTGATTGGAAGACTTTTTGCCATTGAGATTCACCCCTATCTTTTGTCTAATACACAATCTGAATTATACCTATATATTTATGCAGTTGCTTCCTATACAAATAAAAGAACAGTCAAAATTGCTCATGTGCTAAACACCTTGCATTAACTAAAGGTCACTCGGTTTTGTGCTCTGACATTTCCATGCAGTCAGCCATGATGACACTGCACTCACATCCTGATCAGTATTCCAAGCACAACTGCAGGAGGGGCAGCCCCAAACAGAGCATGCTCAGTCCTCATCCATCATCATCTTCCACTGCTGGCTAAATCAATGCAAGCCATTTTTGTACAGAACATAGCAGCAGAGTGACTGGCACCTGTCAGAGGCCAAGGTGAAGTGCTTCTGTGTGGAGTGAGAGGAGGAGTTGCTCCCCTGATCTCTTTGCTGAAAGAGTTTATTCACACGTCTCCCTGTCAGATTCTGTCTCAGATCCACCGCAAACAAAACTGGCAATTCTGTCTCCACATATGGTGACAGGACATGGACTAATACATCTCCCCACTGACACTACTACAATGGAAAACATTTTCATATTTGTTTTTAGAATATGGGCATTATCTATGGAGAGATTAACCCTTGAAACGTTGTGTAGGTGGTGAAACACTAAATGATATGCTTTTGTGTGCAACAGATTTCAGTAGTATTTTTGTAAAGCACTTGAGGGATGGGCATTCTTTTTATGGTTTGTGAAATAACTGGATGTAATATCCACCCTGTAACCCAGTTATCATTATGGGAATTCATTATTGGTGGAAGTTAGTTTCGCTGTGTGCACTAGCGTACAAAGACAACAACTTGTCAATGTCAAAAAAGGCAAAAACAAAGAACATCTTGTTTTCGAGACTCTATGCTGAAAAAACTGCAGCTTTTGCCTGTAAGTGAGTATTTCACAAGATCAGTCCACTTCTGGACCAGATCAAACTCTGTTACTGAATAGATTCAGGGGTTCTGTCATTGAAATTCACTAAATTACATATGAATGTGCCTGATTTACAACCTATAGAAACTACCTTCCATTTATCATCAATGCAGTATACCCGGCTGAAAGCTTTCAAAAGAAGACACTCCTCTTTTGTACTTAAAAGTGGTTTTCTGTCAAAATACCATACTGATTCAAATACGCTGATGTTTACTTCAGGTTCTTCAGGAAGGAAAATAAATGACTCGGTGAACAATGTGAAAAAAATAACCTGATTTGTTCAGCCTATCGGAAATCGCAGATGAGATAAACATCATTGTTTATGCTCCATTTCCCAGTGTTGTTTTTGCTGAAATACACCTCAAATAGAATAAAAATATTAGATGAAAAACCTACCCAAACAAAAAAAGTAAAATATGTTGGAAGTTTGAAATAAGTTTAAATTGAAGTACTAAAAAGAAAAGTTAAAGTAGGCTATATAAAAAAACATAAACACAATGACAAAAATACAACAAAAAACCCTGAATATATTCAAAATGTTATCTAAATAATGCAATTGATTCATGTACCCCATGGGGTAGAGCTTTCTCAATGTGCTTAGTTCATTCAGACTTGTAACAACACTGGTTCATGTCTAATGCCCAAGTTCAAACAGTCTTTGGCCCTACTAAGTTTCCTTGGTCCCAAATACTGTTTGAACTGGTCTTTTGAGGTTGACGGACCATAGAGATCAGTAGATTTGCACTTTGCTGGCTCTCTACAAAGTCTGCCCTTGAGAGTGAGAAAAAGCCTTTCTGGCTTCAAAGCATTTTTGTCCCTCAGTAGTGATGGAGCATTATATGACTTTATGTCCTGCCCTTATTCAGACTGCTAATTGCATCTTTCACTTGAGTGCACACAGCAGAATAGCTTTTCCCCCTCACATGGCTTGGGGAAATCATTAAAACAAAGCTTGTCTTAACAATAACTTAATAGGCCACTGTTAGTAAAATGTATTTTATCAGCAGTGTCATTTTAGCATCGAGATATTAATATTTTGAAACAGCTCTTATTTTTGTATTTCGCATGTTAATTTTAATTCAAGTTTTAGTAATTTTGCCATTTTTAGTAAATAAAAAAGTCTATAGGTTTTTATTTTAATTAGTTATTTCAGTATACATAAAGGCCCGGTTTCACAGACAGGGTTTAGATTGAGCCTGGATTAGGCCTTAGTTTAATTAGGGAGTTTAAGTAGCATGATGTGCATCTTGAGAGAAAATGATGGCACTGATATAATGTAAAAAATAAAACCGTAATTTTTATGGTAAAAAAACGGCAGCTTAAAAGCTTAAAAGTGGTAATACGGTAGGAACGTTAATGGTATTACAGACTTAACTTAAAATTTACAGTAATATACTGTATTTCATTTTCTGATAAAATGTTGATTTACCAACCTTTTGACAAATTGATATCTGTAATACACTGACAAACAACAATCATCACAGTGATGAGTTACATGAGCAATCAAGTAGTCTTCCATTAGAAGGTTAATACTGCATGTCATTCACACAAACATTAAACACTATCATTGCTACACACATGAAATAAAAAAATGCAATAAACATTAATTTAACAACATTAAATGTAACATAAATCCCTAATGTACATAACTGATTAGAAAAAAAAAAACAAGAAAACTATGAGAACCATAGTTATTTCAACAAAAAAACATAAAATGTGAAGTGTCACACAGGGAATTGTGGAAATGTCAATTTACGTTTTTTTCACTGTGAATTATACAATTAGTTGTTCTTTTTCACTTTCAAAAACTGTAAATGTAATGGTATTTTACTGTAAAATTATACCACAGTTATTTACCGTATATAGTACGGAAACTTTCTGTTAACCAATTAACAGTTTTGCACTGTAGCATTTTTACAGTCTTTTACTGTTAAAATCTCGATTTATTTTTTACAACTACAAGTTGCTTTCAGTTAAAACAGCTCAAACATGCATTTTAGTCTGGGACAGGCTTCAGCCTTGTCTATGAAACTGGGGACAAGTAACATTTGTTTTATGGTTTTAGTATAACAGTACTCTTTGAGTAAAGCTGCCCTTGAACCATCAAGCATTTGGTTCTGTGGGAATATAATTTTAAAAGACACTGTAATAACAATTAACCATTTGTGTCTTCTCTTCTAACCAAGTTCTCTCCTTTTTGATGGGAGTCAACTGTATAAGTGATATTGATTTTTATCAGTTCTTGAAACCAGATGGTGCTCAAATCCTTTAATAATGTTGTGAAACCCGTTGATCCTGTTGTTTGAATTCTTTGAGATAGGAGTTTCACGACCAGGGGTAATTTTCTGTATTTTTCTTTACATTTTTTTTGTTTTAGTGGTCACTTCTAAGGTTGGGTGTATCCTTCTCTTTGATATTATTCGATCATAGCCAGTTGCATTGTCTTTAGATGCTTTTGTTTTAGTGGTTACTTCTAAGGCTGTGTGTAAACAGGACCACACCTTTAAGGATTGCCCATCAAAAGCCTATAAAGTATAACGTACAGCTCCTTTATTCAGACTTGATGACTGCAGCTTTCAATAGCTCGTTCTCAATAAAGAATCCTGCTGAAGACACATCCGAGTCTCCTTGTCTTCTATTTGGAGTTTCATACAATTCTTAAACTCTTTTCTTTTTTCCCACCTTATTGATGTCTTTAAACGCAACTGGATAAAAGACAGCTTACAATCCCCAGATTCTCTTGCATTTTAACCCCAGCATGCATGGCGCTGAAATGGTTAAAGCATCCCACATGCAAGCATTCTGATCTACACCCATAAGCCCATTATAGACGTCACTACACCGATATTAGGGACTCGCATGGACTGCTTCTCTAGTGAATAGAATGAGGAGGAAATCATTTGGAAGATATATTATATAAGATAGCATCATCAATACATAAAGAAGGATGATTAATTGAACACTGATGATTAATTCATGCAGCGATAGATAGCGAGTCAGCAGTCACATTTGAGGAACCATATGGTTGGAGGCAGGCTAACAGAGAATTTAGATTGCAGTCATCCCAGAATGGAGAGATTAAGAAAGATTAAGAAAGGAAAATATTAGGTGACAAAACAAGGAGTGATTAGAGTGACCATGCAATTATGTGCTTGCAATTATGTGTGTGGGTGCTGGTATGCCACGTCGCAGAGGAAGTAAATTTAGATTTAATGCTTTATCCTCTTTAGCTTCATATCTGCTGATGGTTGCAGTGTGCAGCATAGCATGATGTTATCAGCTGTGCTGCTCAGAAATGCCAACACTTTAAATACAGACAGAAAATAACAAACGTTATGTGCTTTATAATAGATACATAATGTTTTTTTTGTAGTTAACCACATACTATTTTATACACACACACACACACACACACACAAACACACACATATATATATATATATATATATATATATATATATATATATTAGGGCTATCAAACGATCGCAATTAATCGCATCCAAAATAAAAGTTTGTGTTTACATAATATATGTGGGGGCACTGCGTATTATTATTTTATATATATATATATATATATATATATATATATAAATACACACACATGCTTGTATATATTTAAGAAATATTTTCACGTATATAATGTATATAGATTTATATATAATTTATATTATATATAAATATTTTATATATAAATAATATTTTTTTCTAAAAAATATACATGCATGTGTGTGTATTTATATAAAATAATTATACACAGTGCACCCACATATTTTGTGTAAACACAATCTTTTATTTTGGATGCGATTAATCGTGATTAATCGTTTGACAGCCCTAATATATATATACATAAAACTCAAGTCCAAATATTACAGAGCCTGTAATAAAATACACAAGTTGAGCATACTATTTAAAGTGAAACAACAAGTTGTCCTGCTGTCCTGGGACTGGGTGTGCACTATAATGTGTCTCTGCTAAGCTTTACGCTTTTGATTCTAGTGGAACAATATTCATTGGTGGAGAAGAGATATAAAAACTAACTGGCGACATGTGGATCTCAGTCTTGCTTAATTCTGAATTATGAACATCCTTGAAGCACAAGAACAGATAACATATGCAAAAACCATCCTTCACACACTCCAAAATGCATGTACTCAGCTGAACAATTTACATATGTCAATCCTGCAAACAGAGCCACGCTGAACTGAAAGGAGAATATTTATGAGGGAATTAAACGAGGTGCAATAACAGAATGACAGAATGCAGCCATTTCATTGGCTGTGAGAGCTCCGGAGAGTTTGGCAGGGCCTTACATCAATGCAATCTAATCTTCCTCCATGTTTTGTATGATTTCAAAACAAACAAGCTATATAAAAAATAATAATAAAACAAATGGTTATCTGAAATTACATGCTGTTTGTTGAAATAATACAATTACTTTTTTGAAGCACCCCCCCCCGATTTTTTCCCCCATAATATTTTTTTTAAAAGCTCATACATCATCTTTCTGAAACTTTAATAACTGACCTTTCACCTCTGATGAGAAGTGGGCAGAGTGTCTTGCTTCAAAGAGCTTCAGTTCCTTGTTCAAGTCACAAATGGTCAAATCAATGTCCCACGACAGAATCCCTGTTAATGCACATTTATTAAATCAACACAACAAACTGATAAAAAATCTACAATCCTACATATCCAATATTATACAGAGATTTCAAATTTATCATTGATATGACTTGTAAAAATACACAATGATATCTTCTGATATGCATACATGTCTTTGTACATAGTAAAACAATCAGTGAAATTTACAGTAAAAAAAAAAACAGCAGCTGTGGTTGCCATCAATTTATTGTAGAAATATGGTAGCAAGATGTGTACATTTATTGTAAAGAATAAGGTTGTACAGATTTGATCTAAATTTAAAAGGTATTTCATTAACTGATATAGTGTTAATCTACCAACATTATACTAATACGAATGTCTAACAGTACTAATATATACAGTATAATAATACTAATGACATTATAGCGTATTATAGTATGGTGTAGATTAGCAATAATGTTAATCTACCAACATTATAATACTAATGACTAACAGTACTAAAGTATAACAGTACCAATGTCTGTTTTGTACCTTTGTAATGCACTAAAACCTCCAAAAACTGGTGATGTGAAAGTCACATGATGAATCACTAGCACTTTTTCCATAAGATGAGGAAGTGCTAATAAAGAAGCTGCTCAGTGTGATTCACACAAACACTGAACACCATAATGGTAGCACCAAAATAATGCAATAAACATAAGTTTAACAACATTAGATATAATATAATACTGATAAGACAAAAAAAAGGAAAAGAAAATACATAAAATGTAATAATAATAATAGTAGGCTATACCTTTTATTTAAAGGCCCTCAGGGACACCATACAACATAAAAGTAAATCAGTAAAATACAAAGCTATGCAAACAAACAGGCAAACAGATCAATGAACGAATGAACAATGAACGAATCAAACAATCAAATCACTAAAAGCTCATTCTAAACAGATACGTTTTAATCTGAGCTTTAAAATGGGAAATTTAACTGGCGAATGAGCAATGATAAAGAATACCATAATTTTGGCGCTGCACAACTGAAAGCCCATACCACCAAATATTAACTTAAAATTTGGCACAGCCAATAATTCTTCTGAGAATGATCTTAACGAACGGGAAGGAGTCTAACAATGAACAAGATCTGAGAAGCCAAATTATGAAGAGCTTTGTCAATGTTTTAGGGAATGTCAATTTACAAATTACACATTACAACAAACTAATTTAACAGGATTTTACTGTAAAATTGCATTAAATGTAAAGTTAGTTATATCACTGTATAGGATATAAGGATATAGTGGATTTAAGGAAACGTACTTTTAACCCATTAACAGGTTTTTACCAGCATTTTTACATTCTTTAACCATTAAAATAATCAACAAAAAAAAAAGTGTAATGGTCTATGTGTGACTATTGAACTCTTCATGCGGACCCATAGGTAATAGAAAAGCTCAAAGTTGTAGACTCACCCCGTTTAATGTGTTCTTTTACTGAATCTAGCTGGTGATCAGTTGAAATTTCTCCGATCACAATGAGAATGTAGTGTCGCGTCTGGCAGAAAGGAGGACCGACACACCGCTGCTGTCCATGGTGCTGAATAATCTCCCGCTTCTCATGAGGACCTATCGCAGCATCTCCGAGCGGCATTTCCATGGTAACCGAATCTGGAGCTGAGGGAGTTCTTACATTTCCATGACAACTGCAGCCTCCAGCCCACTCAGGGGGCGGGATTAGAGGAGGAGCGGGGAGAGTGGCTCGGGAAACACGTCCTGCTATTGGATAACGGCTGCCAACAAATGCCTACATGTCATCATGACAACTTTGCTATCCTATCAGTAATGTATGAGACACCTGGGAGAAAGAGTTGTTTACGCTTCATCTGCAAATGACTGCAATAGAAAACCGGATTCAATCCAGAGTAAGTGATGTTAAAACACTGATGTTTATTGAGTCAAGATTTGTGTCAGGCGCCACACAATACTTATAGAGAGAGCATCATCTGGAATAACTTGTGATGACAACTTGTAACACAATGATACGAGTGGTTTGCCAGATAGCAATGAGTCGGCGGGTCGCCGGCGGCGCTCCGGAGGCAGTAGAAGCGTCAGAAAGACGTAATCGCAAACACGTTTGACGGCGGACCTTCCTAACGCCTTCGTTCCGCGGACGGCCCGTCGGCCAGCCGCCGTTCCACCGCCATTATACCAAAGGCGGACCTTCAGCGGCCCGTCGGAGGCAAACGCTTTTTTTCGAGCGCGCTGACCGCGGCCCGCCGCTTATTGCACTATATATTTATTTATTTAATTTAATATTTACAGCATGCAGTTTATCAAGAATAATGATTGCTCAAACCAGACAAATTTTCATTTGACATTTTATTTCCACATTTGAAAGTACAGTACTAACTGTCATTAAACAATGTAAGATCGCTGAAATATAACAGAAAAATACAAATACACACAGCTTTCCAATACATTTTTAGTTAAAAAAACACTGTGTGTGTATATATATATATATATATATATATATATATATATATATATATAAAACACTTACAATACTTGCTAATAACATAAAGAGTTCAGCTCTGGGATGAAAAGAATTACCAGTAAACACAAGTAATGAGGATATTTGGTACCAAAGAAAGTGAAGGATGAAGTAGAATATTTGGTACCAGGTAATGTGCAATTTCAAGTATCAGAGGTATGAAATAGCCTAGTATTCCAAGCTATTTTTAATTGAATAAGTTAAGCACACTGATGGAATTGAAGTCGAATTTTGGTACTAGTTAATGTGCAATATCAAATATCAGGCATGAAACAGGATTTGCAAACTATAACAGGCTCTATGCACGATCGCTTCCGGGTTTGTCTCAGGACGCCCAGTTACATCCGGTGCTGCTTTAGAAGCCGGTTTTGCATTAGGTGGAGATAGTGGCAAGTTACACTCTGTTTACAAAAAATTCTTGCGGTTAACGATAATGATGTTAACAACACTGTGAGGAATTGAAAAGTGAAAGAAAATGAATTTTATTAAAGTTTTGCCGCTATATACTTTGCCTGCAGAATGCGCTTGTGGAAGTAAAGAAGCTGGCTGAGATTCTTTCGGACATACGTCAGCAGGGTTCGTGCATAGAGCATGTAGAATCGTTAAGCACTGACGAAATGAAATAAGCCAATACTAAAGTCACGGCAAGTAGAATATTTGATACCAGATAATGTGCAGAAATCAAGTATTAAATGTATAATCTAGGATTTACAAGCTATATTTAAATAGAAGAGTTAAGCACTGTAACAAGCCTTTTTTAGATGTCTTGAAGTTACTGTCTGCAGGATAAAGAAAGGGTTCCAGTTGTCAAGTGATGCTGGGGTGTCAGTAGTCAGCCTAGGTTTAAGGGGTCGGCTGTGGGTCCCACTCAGCGGTGCCTTTTTCCACCTGCACAGTCAGATGCTCCTTTCAGGTGATGTGTAATGTTAACCTGGATCGCCTCATCAGTGGCATCCTGGGTCGCCGGGTTCTTTCGGATGGCTCCTGTAGAAAATAAAGATCTGTCATTCCATTTGAAAGGCATAAAGTCATACACATCTACTTAAATATAAAAATATATATATATATATCCAACTTACTTTGAACAATGGTCTTCAGGAACATGTCTCTAAAACATGCTTTATCACCTACACCAGACCAGGTTATATTGATGGAACGGTGATTAGAGAAGATACTCTGAAGCATTCGCCACACGGTTGTCTTTAGGTCCCTGAAAAAAAAGTTTAACAAATTACATTTATCTGAAGCTTCTCATAAATTTAAAATGTAAGAGGGTGTGGATTCATACTGTAGAATATGCTGTGTACAATCTTAATTTTACTTTTTAGAAAGAAAAAAAAAAACTTTTTTTTACACTATTGCGATATAAACAAAATCAGAACACTTACAAATTGTACATGGAGCTCTTTATCCTGCCTCATACTGTTGTCAAGTAATGCCAAATCTTCCTGGGTGTCTAGTGGGAGTAACAGATCCCCTGGCAGGGAAAACTCAAAATGATGCAGCATAGAGTCCATTTTGTTGTCCATGCTGCGCACAACATCACCCAAACTCTCCAAGACGTCTGCATCTACAGGGGTTCCCAGAATAAAAGAATAAAGTAGTCAGTCCGGGTCCCTCAACTACTAAACTATGAGTTATATCTAGGTCTACTACATGTGCAGATGGGCCCCGTTGGGAATTAAACCAACAACCAACGCTTAAGTTGTTTGCAAGTTGTACCTGATTGCCCAGTGTGAGCAAACATCTTCAACATTATCCCAACTTGCTTCGCCTGCTCTTAAAGTGAGCCGCTGTCATCTGACGCTACAAAATGAAAGGCATGTGGTAATTTTGGACCTACATCACACACAAAAAAGTTAAATTTAAGAAAGAGTGCATATTCTCACCTGTTGGTGCATTGCTTTCCCTTAGGGTTTGTTTTTCATTCTGGAGTCTCTGTAAATCTGCAAAAAAAATAAAAATAAATAAATACAACTAAAGGGACTGTTTTCAATACTGTTAAAACGATGGACACTAAGACATATGCCTAGAATATACCTTCATAGCAGAAAACTTAATGCTGTACAAGAGGTGTGCCGGGGGAGTCCAAGGGCCAATAACTGAGCGATGACTGTCTATTGTTTATTAAGACACCCATGCCAAGGAAGTTTTCAAATGGGAAGCATGATATGTTATCAAGGACACCATACTTTTAGCCATCTTTTCTGAGGAGGTGCACCAAACCAATCCAGGCATTTTGTATGTCACATGTTCTTTTCCATAAAGCTTGCTGCAGTGATCAAAGAGAACCAATATTAACCACTATAGCGTGCTAGCTACATTGTGAACTGAACTAGCAAAATACTAGTTCGGACAAACAAAATAATTTGCACAACATATAGGCTACATTATAATATATTATTATACAAGTTATACTTACGCAATACGAGAGAACCTCTCGTAAGAGAACGAGAAAATGGCTCGTTTATTCGTTTTTTAGTTCAAAGACAAAAAAACTAATAAATGACTAAATTCGTTTTCTACACGTGGGCGGTCCTGAAACGCCCCCTTCCGCCGATTGGTAAAGCAAATCAAAAGATTTCTGTGAAACGCGTTAAGTTGCACAGAAGAAAGCCCAATATGACCTGCCCTGTACAGTTTAAGAATCGGTAACCATATAGAGGAGTATTTTTTATTTTATTTTTTAGGACTATTATTTTGTTGAACAGACCGGAGCAACGGCATGACGTCACATGCTCAGATTTGCATGACCAATCGGCGGAAGGGGGCGTTTCAGGGCCGCCCACGTGTAGAAAACGAATTTTGAAGTCATTTATTCGTTTTTTTGTCTTTGAACTAAAAAACGAAAAATCAAGCCGAAATCTCGTTTTTCTTTTTTTTTTGAAAAAACGAAAAAAAAAAAACAAATAAACGAGCCGTTTTCTCGTTTCTGCTTATTTCGTTTCAAACTGGAAAACAAACTATCAAAACGTACAGATGTAGCCCCACCCACAGGGGAAAATTCGAATATCAAGTGGTTTTTCTGATTTCTGTGCGTGTGCAAGAACGGAACCAAATATCAAGTCATAATTTCGTTTTTTCGTTTTTCAGAAAAACGAAAAAAGAAGTTGTTTTCTAGTCTGCCGTGTAACGTTACAGTCATTTTTTTATTATCGGTGCGCGCCACAATCGACCGAATGATTACGTGGTCTAATTCCTGTCTTTTTACATTGTAAATAGTGTAAAAAAAAAAAAGTTCCAGACTGCGACCATTTTTTGAGAATGTGCGAGTTAAAATTTTATGTGGTTGCATATGCGAGTGGACGCTCGCACCAGAATTAACGCCGTTGTCTGCTGCAGTCCGTAACTTATGTTCAACGTGAACCCTCAAGTCATCCTTGGTGTATAAACATTATGAATTCATTTTCCAAACCATGTTTTTGACTTATCCTGAATCACTACGGTACGCCTATAATAAGTGTTTATATTCGCACTATTTTACCGACTCAGATGCGGAGTTGCCCAGTGCCTGCGTGACTCGCCATTGACATTAATGGAGAGAAGTTAGCTCCGGCTACAGTGTTCTTCCGCAAGACACGTGCAGAGTCTGCAGACGTCACGCGCATTGCACACGAGGGTTAGCTAGTAGCTACACATAGCACATTGCACACGCGCTAATTACGAATTCCCGAATTAAGGCATTTAAAAATGAAAATTTCTCACGAAACAGCGTGCCCCTGTCTTTTCGTCGAAAAACGTCTTTTCAGCGGTTAGATGAGAGTAATCGCTCGACTGAGGAAAAGGAAATTATTTTATAAAACGGTAAGGAGGGTGAGATTTCTGATTTTTGTTACAACTATAAACTTTGATAACGAAAAATCTGTATTAGCTTTTATTGTAATCCTCTAATCTTTTCAAATGTAATGCATACATTTGAATGTTTAATGATGCTTAAAAGATGATGCTGATAGCAGTGTTGGGGAAGCTAATCTGAAACTGTAGTTTGACAAGCTACAAGCTACTCGTACGTTAAAGTAGTTACCCTTTTGGAAAAGTAGTTAGCTACACTACAAGTTACTATCAAAAAGTAGCTAGCTACATTGAAACTACTTTTACTTTTTGAACAACATATTATAAATATTATATTACCTATTATTATTACAAGATGTTGTAAATTATATATTATAAATAACTGAATAAGTGTCTGATGAATGCAATTCAAATATTTAGTGTTTAAAACAATGTAATACAATTATGATTTCAAAGAGTATTGTTTTATTACACACAACACTCAAATATCTCAGACTGTTTGTCAAAAGTGCAAAATTGCAACAAATAGCCTACAACATTGCAAGAACGAAATACATTTAACGTAAATTGCATTTAGAACATTTTCTCAAAAATAACGATTGAACTTGGACAAATAAGACCATGGGTAATTAACGTTTGTTTCTCCATTCTCAAAATCTGCCGTCACCTGGGTGTGTCACTGTCAACCCACTTCTTTACGTCAGTGAACCGTTAGCCGCAAGATGCGTGATTAAACAACAGGTGGCGGTAATGGCAAAAAATGAGTTTGTGATCTAACAAGATGAAGAATATCCTTGCATCGGGCTGATTCGCGCAGGCTTGACAATGTAGCAATGTAGCTTTTGCTCGCGCTACACCGCTACTTGCTGCAAAAAGTAGTTAGCTACTGGAAAAGCTACACTGTTTAAAAAGCAACTGAGCTACTGCCAAGCTACTGAAAAATGTAGTTAAGTTAGTAGCTTCGCTACTTGTAGTTAACTACTCCCCAACACTGGCAGATAGATAGATAGATAGATAGATAGATAGATAGATAGATAGATAGATAGATCTATCTATCACACAACAATGACACAACAATGTGTGTTTTTTCGATATATTACAACAACCCCTACAACAGTGTGTCCAATTGGAGCTTAACCTCAGACAAATAGGGATGGGTCAAAATGTTGTCCAAAAACTATTTTATTTAGGGGTAGATCAAATGAATTACAATATTTATATTATTTAAAAAAATGAATGTATATAATAATATAAATGCATATTTTTGTATATTAATATTATAAAAAAATATTTTAAATGTATATATTAAAGCTAGGGTATACGATTTCAAAGATTGTTCATTATTAATATCCTCATTTATATGCTGGTTATGGTTATATAGTACAATCCTAACAATATGAATAGAAAAAAAAAAAGAATGAAAAAATTTCATTCAGTCTATTGGCTGTACAGCTGCAGAGAACTTGACAGGTTACATTGGTCAAGTTCTCTGCAGCTGTACAGCCAATAGACTGAAAGAAATTTTTTCATTCTTTTTTCTATTCATATTGTTAGGATTGTACTATATAACCACAACCAGCATATAAATCAACTCCTCTCATCAACTGCTCTCATCCAATCACCAGGTCCACTTGAAACTTCGCCTGGCGCTTGCATCTCCATCCGCACCTGACCCGCGCGCCTCCTCCGCGCGCAGCACCAGCAGCAGCAGCCCCAGCAGCAGCAGCCCCAGCAGCAACAGCAGCAGCAGCAGCCCCAGCGTCAGCAGCCCCAGCAGCAGCAGAATCAGCAGCACCAGCAGCAGCAGCAATGCAGCAGCAGCAGCAATGCAGCAGCAATGCAGCAGCAAAGCAGCCCTTTTCAGAGACACCCCTCGCTGCAGCCTGTAGCACGATGACGTAGCTGGATGGTCCAATACATAGTGGAGACTGTAACGTAATATAATCGCTTTTAACAATTTAGATTGTTTCAAAGCAACTTTACATAGATAGGCTACGCATAATTGCATATAATTTAATGTAACAAAGATTGTTTTGGCTTTATAGCGGTTCGTGAATAATCTTAGGCTATTTCCAGCTAAAGTTTTGATTGATTCACTTCTGTCGAAATGATAATTTGTTATTAAATTAGGGGACGACACCCCTAATTTCTCTCTAAACAGACTTTAAACGCGATCCTGTGATAAACGCTGATGGCACATGCACATTAAGAATAGCTTGTTTTCACGTGACGTCATGCCACTGCGCTGCCATGGCGCGAAATGCAGATGGAGGGCAGGAAGTGAATTTCTATATTTAGGAAGCACTATAACACACTCAAAATGCCTATGTTTTGCATCGTTTATGGTTGCTCAAATCGATCAAACCACGAGGAGTTTTTATCGTGTGCCAAAAGTTGTTGTTCATAAGAGGGAAAATACAAGAAATTGACAGAAAAACACCGGGGAAAAAATGCCTTGCAAACCTACGTCTGCGGTCGGGAGGAGCCGAATGGGAAATGCCTGTGTGTGTGTACAGTGATCACTTCGTCAAATGTGAGTTAATACATTGTATTTAAACACCTGAATAATGTAATTATAAGCCACATAAATAACACTTTTGTGGCTGTTTGTGTAATGTACCAGTTTCCGAACTTTGTAAAGTTAAAGTATGTCTGTAAGACGAGTTAGTTGCTAATGTCTACCGCCTCGATGGCAGGCAAATCTCTCAATTCAGTTGAAAATCGGTCCTCTTCATAACATAAGGATCACGTCCAACATATGTTTCGATTTTCTGTTGATATATTTCTCTTGTAATAGCGTCTAAAGTAGTACATTACGGATTTTCCTCCATCTCGTCCATTGCGCTCTTCACTCCTTGCCCTCCATCTGCATTCCGCGCGTCAACACAATCACGTAACTGCAAACCATCTATTGATAGTTATTGTAGAGAGTTGGTGAGCAATCGCACATTGATCTTCCAAGAATAGCTACATTTAAATATAAATGGTCACTCACTAGTATGGAAGTTATTTTCAGAGCTTTCAGAGTAAAACATAAAAAAAAAAATAATAATTTTGACTTTTTCCTTACAATTGCGAGTATAGACCATTTCAAAAGATGTAAACAACACTGGTCCAGAAGCACTTCCTGTTTCAGTTTTTTAACACTACATAAAAGCTGGGATAAAATACAACCAACAGAACATTTAAAATTGAATCAAAAAGTTAAAAAAGGATCTTTAAGATGTTTTCTTTATATGTGAAATAAAGAAAACAGTTACAAACTGAAACAGGAAGTGTTTCTGGACCAGTGTTGTTTACATCTTTTGAAATGGTCTATACATTTCGCATACTGACTTTCTTAGAATTATGAGATATAAATCAGAATTGCCTGAAATAAAGCCTCAGTCGCATGTTATAAAGACAGAATTGTGTGAAATAAAGTCGCAATTGTGTGCTATAAAATCATAATTCTGACTTTTTTTCCTTGCAATTCTGAATGTATAACATAATTGCGAGTTTATATCTCCCATTGTGAGTTATAAAGTCAAATTTTAAGGGTAAAAAAATCTGGCTACTTATTTCTTACCTCAGAATAGTTCAATATCTCACAATTCTAACTTTAGAACACGCAATTATGACTTTATATCTCCAAATTTGCGTATTATAAAGTCAGAATTTCAAGTAGCCTTGCAATTGCTAGTTTATATCTCATAATTCTGACTTTAATAACACGCAATTGCGACTTTATATCACGCAAATCTGACTTAATAACACACATTTGCGACTTTATATCACTAAAGTCTTACTTTATAACCTACAATTGCGACTTTATATAAATTCTGAGATAAAAAGTCTGACTAGTAGTGAGATAAAAAGTCGCAATTACCTTTTTTATTTCTCACTCTGTGGCGAAAACAAGCTTCCAGACATGTCTCACTGAACAGCAAATTAAGAGGAACATGTAGACTTTTATTTAGTTTTTTTTTTTCCCTACATCTGACAAGATTTATTTTCCTGATGCTGTTATTATTTTAGCATTTTCCTTTGAATGTTTACTGGTATTTTAAGATGTTTACAGTTGTACCTTTAAAATTAGAGACAATTAGACTACTTTGACATTTTTTGCTTCCAATCAACAGCAAATATGAATAAAATAAAATTGCTTTATTTTAAAATGTTCTATATACACGCATTAAAAAAAATACTTGCGGTGCACATGCTATTAATCTATCAAATGTTGGTTTAAAATCATGTGATTTAAAATTTAAAATAACTTTGCATGTAGCCTATGTAGAGTGAATCTCGGATAAGCATCCCATTTATGTAAATAATTACTTGTTCATCAATAATTACTTATTATTATTTAACAGTACTATACTACACAGGTTTGAACATCATCTCAGTACAATATTGAGCTTGCATATCACTTAAGATCAATGCATGTGAATTATAATCCTGAGATTGGCACTGCGCATGCGTATATGACATCACCAAAACACACCTCCATCCACTACGTCAGTGTTTCCCAACCCTGTTCCTGGCGGCACACCAACACTGCGCGTACAGAATCAGGTGTGTTTGATTAGGGAGACAAAGAATACGCGCAGTGTTGGTGTGCCGCCAGGAACAGGGTTGGGAAACACTGCACTACGTATTGGACCATCCAGCTACGTCATCGTGCTATAGCGAGGACCTCTTGGCAGCAGCAGCAGCAGCACGGCTGGCTGGTCTGTCTGTCTGGCTCGCTCGTCTGTCTAGCTCGTCTGTCTGGCTCGTCTGTCTGTCTGACTCGCTCGTCTGTCTGGCTCGTCTGGCTCGCTCGTCTGTCTGGCTCGCTCGTCTGGCTTGCTCGTCTGTCTGTCTGGCTCGCTCGTCTGTCTGTCTGTCTGTGTGTCTGTCTGGCTCGCTCGTCTGTCTGTCTGGCTCGCTCGTCTGTCTGTCTGGCTCGCTCGTCTGTCTGTCTATCTCGCTCGTCTGTCTGTGTAGCATCAGATCAGCAATGGATAAAATATAAACGACAGCAGCAAGCGGCCCTGCTTGCCCTACTGTAAAGTTTGGACGAAAGAGAAAGTCTATAGAGGAAAGAGCAGAGATAAAAAAAAAAAATGTAACGCCGGACTCTAAGTAGGATAAATACAGGGTACACAATTAACCGTTGGAGGAAGCTTCAGGGAGGTCTGGGACTGAAAACCGACGCTGACTTTTATGTTGTGACGTGTGTTACATGAATAGATTTTTATCAGTTTGACAACCTGCTCATGCTGCCGGTCGGCATTGGCAATGTTAGCTGTTTAGCATCGCCTATCACGGGTCAAAGTAATTATATTTCTTGAAGTGCTTGAATATTTTTCAGTATGCCTAGCGGGTTTCTGTTCGAGCCGATCAGAATTTGAACAAGATGCGCTGTGTGCAGCTATAACAATTAGTCAAAACCTTAGCAGAACATTTCATGTGTTGCTAGTCTTGCGTTGACGTGAACTCAAACGTGACATAGCTCAGGGATCAGGTAGCACAGAGAGGAGAGGTGTGTGTGGGGGGGCGGGATGAGTTTTTTTTTTTTAAACTTCCCTACAGTCTCAGGCTTTCTGGAATGATTTTTAACATCGTATACCATAACTTTAAACAGTTATAAATATATATATATATATATATTTTTTTAATTTTAACAATATAACAGATTTTTTAAAAATAAATATATATTATATAACACATTCTTTCCATTCTGACATTCAGTTTGGAGTTCATGAGAAATTGAACAGGTGTTTTAAATTCTGATTTGGTTACTTTTATTCAACTAGCAAGTTTTTTCTTTATTCAAAATGACACAGGCTTCTCCTAAAATATAATAAGATGATGTACAAGAGGCATCATTGTGGAAAAAATCTTTTCTTTACATTTGAACAAAAAGTGACAACGCTTGCTATAATTGCTGACCAGCTTTTTGCATGTTTCCACTGTATTTTTCCCCATTCATCTTTAGCGATGAGCTCCAACTCTTTCAGGTTGGAGGGTCTCCTTGTAATTATCCATATATACACATACATTAAGACAACTTAAGGACTTGATTATGACGCCAAGTTTAACGTCCCTGGGTGAGGCTGACTCTACACCTGGTCAATATGTGCTTGAGAGAACCTGGCCTGGAGCAGTGGCACATCCTGGATCTTCACCCAACCACTGATGGAGATTGCTAGGTGTTGAAGGACATCATATGTAGCCCCGATGATAAAGCTGATACGTTTTGCTTCCATGCTGCACAATTCCTTCCAGCTGATCCTCCTTCCCCCCCCCAACGAGTTCACTGTCTGTTTACCAAAAGAAACTGCCTTGGTCCACCTTGCTGCTTCTTCCTGTCAGTGTATTTCCTCCACCACCAATTACTTCCTTTCTGATGCCGTGGCTCTATTACAGGCTGGTGGCCTAGTTGTTAACCAAAGCCTCCCCTTCCCTGCTGGACATGCCCCACTATGTCCGCAAGTCTGAGAGTGCTAATGCCTCTTCCACCGCACTGGTTGGTCTCCATTAGTGCCTGCACAAGGTTGGTGCATTGTTACTCACCATTGCGTCACAAGAATCCATCAGTGTCATCTGGAGTCACAGATTTAGCACATTTGAA
>NW_024121721.1:2006487-2050771 GCF_016745375.1 Pimephales promelas
ACTAAATGATATGCTTTTGTGTGCAACAGATTTCAGTAGTATTTTTGTAAAGCACTTGTGGGATGGGCATGCTTTTTATGGTTTGTGAAATAACTGGATGTAATATCCACCCTGTAACCCAGTTATCATTATGGGAATTCATTATTGCTGGAAGTTAGTTTCGCTGTGTGCACTAGCGTACAAAGACAACAACTTGTCAATGTCAAAAAAGGCTGACCCGCCACATGCAAAAACAAAGAACATCTTGTTTTCAAGACTCTATGCTGAAAAAACTGCAGCTTTTGCCTGTAAGTGAGTATTTCACAAGATCAGTCCACTTCTGGACCAGATCAAACTCTGTTACTGAATAGATTCAGGGGTTCTGTCATTGAAATTCACTAAATTACATATGAATGTGCCTGATTTACAACCTATAGAAACTGCCTTCCATTTATCATCAATACAGTATACCCGGCTGAAAGCTTTCAAAAGAAGACACTCCTCTTTTGTACTTAAAAGTGGTTTTCTGTCAAAATACCATACTGATTCAAATACGCTGATGTTTACTTCAGGTTCTTCAGGAAGGAACATAAATGACCCGGTGAACAATGTGAAAAAAATGACCTGATTTGTTCAGCCTATCGGAAATCACAGATGAGATAAACATCATTGTTTATGCTCCATTTCCCAGTGTTGTTTTTGCTGAAATACACCTCAAATAGAATAAAAATATTAGAGGAAAAACCTACCCAAACAAAAAAAGTAAAATATGTTGGAAGTTTGAAATAAGTTTAAATTGAAGTACTAAAAAGAAAAGTTAAAGTAGGCTATATAAAAAAACATAAACACAATGACAAAAATACAACAAAAAACCCTGAATATATTCAAAATATTATCTAAATAATGCAATTGATTCATGTACCCCATGGGGTAGAGCTTTCTCAATGTGCTTAGTTCATTCAGACTTGTAGCAACACTGATTCATGTCTAATGCCCAAGTTTGGCCCTACTAAGTTTCCTTGGCCCCAAATACTGTTTGAACTGGTCTTTTGAGGTTGACGGACCATAGAGATCAGTAGATTTGCACTTTGCTGGCTCTCTACAAAGTCTGCCCTTGAGAGTGAGAAAAAGCCTTTCTGGCTTCAAAGCATTTTTGTCCCTCAGTAGTGATGGAGCATTATATGACTTTATGTCCTGCCCTTATTCAGACTGCTAATTGCATCTTTCACTTGAGTGCACACAGCAGAATAGCTTTTCCCCCTCACATGGCTTGGGGAAATCATTAAAACAAAGCTTGTCTTAACAATAACTTAATAGGCCACTGTTAGTAAAATGTATTTTATCAGCAGTGTCATTTTAGCATCGAGATATTAATATTTTGAAACAGCTCTTATTTTTGTATTTCGCATGTTAATTTTAATTCAAGTTTTAGTAATTTTGCCATTTTTAGTAAATAAAAAAGTCTATAGGCTTTTATTTTAATTAGTTATTTCAGTATACATAAAGGCCCGGTTTCACAGACAGGGTTTAGATTGAGCCAGAATTAGGCCTTAGTTTAATTAGGGAGTTTAAGTAGCATGATGTGCATCTTGAGAGAAAATGATGGCACTGATATAATGTAAAAAATAAAACCGTAATTTTTATGGTAAAAAAACAGCTTAAAAGCTTATAAAAGTGGTAATACGGTAGGAACGTTAATGGTATTACAGACTTAACTTAAAATTTACAGTAATATACTGTATTTCATTTTCTGATAAAATGTTGATTTACCAACCTTTTGACAAATTGATATCTGTAATACACTGACAAACAACAATCATCACAGTGATGAGTTACATGAGCAATCAAGTAGTCTTCCATTAGAAGGTTAATACTGCATGTCATTCACACAAACATTAAACACTATCATGGCTACACACATGAAATAAAAAAAAATGCTATAAACATTAATTTAACAACATTAAATGTAACATAAAACCCTAATGTACATAACTGATTAGAAAAAAAAAAATAAAACTATGAGAACCATAGTTATTTCAACAAAAAAACATAAAATGTGAAGTGTCACACAGGAAATCGTGGAAATGTCAATTTACGTTTTTTCACTGTGAATTATACAATTGGCTGTTCTTTTTCACTTTCAAAAACTGTAAATGTAACGGTATTTTACTGTAAAATTATACCACAGTTATTTACCGTATATAGTACGGAAACTTTCTGTTAACCAATTAACAGTTTTGCACTGTAGCATTTTTACGGTCTTTTACTGTTAAAATCACGATTTATTTTTTACAACTACAAGTTGCTTTCAGTTAAAACAGCTCAAACATGCATTTTAGTCTGGGACAGGCTTCAGCCTTGTCTATGAAACTGGGGACAAGTAACATTTGTTTTATGGTTTTAGTATAACAGTACTCTTTGAGTAAAGCTGCCCTTGAACCATATCAAGCATTTGGTTCTGTGGGAATATAATTTTAAAAGACACTGTAATAACAATTAACCATTTGTGTCTTCTCTTCTAACCAAGTTCTCTCTTTTTGATGGGAGTCAACTGTATAAGTGATATTGATTTTTATCAGTTCTTGAAACCAGATGGTGCTCAAATCCTTTAATAATGTTGTGAAACCCGTTGATCCTGTTGTTTGAATTCTTTGAGATAGGAGTTTCACGACCAGGGGTAATTTTCTGTATTTTTCTTTACATTTTTTTGTTTTAGTGGTCACTTCTAAGGTTGGGTGTATCCTTCTCTTTGATATTATTCGATCATAGCCAGTTGCATTGTCTTTAGATGCTTTTGTTTTAGTGGTTACTTCTAAGGCTGTGTGTAAACAGGACCACACCTTTAAGGATTGCCCATCAAAAGCCTATAAAGTATAACGTACAGCTCCTTTATTCAGACTTGATGACTGCAGCTTTCAATAGCTCGTTCTCAATAAAGAATCCTGCTGAAGACACATCCGAGTCTCCTTGTCTTCTATTTGGAGTTTCATACAATTCTTAAACTCTTTTCTTTTTTCCCACCTTATTGATGTCTTTAAACGCAACTGGATAAAAGACAGCTTACAATCCCCAGATTCTCTTGCATTTTAACCCCAGCATGCATGGCGCTGAAATGGTTAAAGCATCCCACATGCAAGCATTCTGATCTACACCCATAAGCCCATTATAGACGTCACTATACACCGATATTAGGGACTCGCATGGACTGCTTCTCTAGTGAATAGAATGAGGAGGAAATCATTTGGAAGATATATTATATAAGATAGCATCATCAATACATAAAGAAGGATGATTAATTGAACACTGATGATTAATTCATGCAGCGATAGATAGCGAGTCAGCAGTCACATTTGAGGAACCATATGGTTGGAGGCAGGCTAACAGAGAATTTAGATTGCAGTCATCCCAGAATGGAGAGATTAAGAAAGATTAAGAAAGGAAAATATTAGGTGACAAAACAAGGAGTGATTAGAGTGACCATGCAATTATGTGCTTGCAATTATGTGTGTGGGTGCTGGTATGCCACGTCGCAGAGGAAGTAAATTTAGATTTAATGCTTTATCCTCTTTAGCTTCATATCTGCTGATGGTTGCAGTGTGCAGCATAGCATGATGTTATCAGCTGTGCTGCTCAGAAATGCCAACACTTTAAATACAGACAGAAAATAACAAACGTTATGTGCTTTATAATAGATACATAATGTTTTTTTTGTAGTTAACCACATACTATTTTATACACACACACACACACACACACACAAACACACATATATATATATATATATATATATATTAGGGCTATCAAACGATCGCAATTAATCGCATCCAAAATAAAAGTTTGTGTTTACATAATATATGTGGGGGCACTGCGTATTATTATTTTATATATATATATATATATATATATATATAAATACACACACATGCTTGTATATATTTAAGAAATATTTTCACGTATATAATGTATATAGATTTATATATAATTTATATTATATATAAATATTTTATATATAAATAATATTTTTTTCTAAAAAATATACATGCATGTGTGTGTATTTATATAAAATAATTATACACAGTGCACCCACATATTTTGTGTAAACACAATCTTTTATTTTGGATGCGATTAATCGTGATTAATCGTTTGACAGCCCTAATATATATATACATAAAACTCAAGTCCAAATATTACAGAGCCTGTAATAAAATACACAAGTTGAGCATACTATTTAAAGTGAAACAACAAGTTGTCCTGCTGTCCTGGGACTGGGTGTGCACTATAATGTGTCTCTGCTAAGCTTTACGCTTTTGATTCTAGTGGAACAATATTCATTGGTGGAGAAGAGATATAAAAACTAACTGGCGACATGTGGATCTCAGTCTTGCTTAATTCTGAATTATGAACATCCTTGAAGCACAAGAACAGATAACATATGCAAAAACCATCCTTCACACACTCCAAAATGCATGTACTCAGCTGAACAATTTACATATGTCAATCCTGCAAACAGAGCCACGCTGAACTGAAAGGAGAATATTTATGAGGGAATTAAACGAGGTGCAATAACAGAATGACAGAATGCAGCCATTTCATTGGCTGTGAGAGCTCCGGAGAGTTTGGCAGGGCCTTACATCAATGCAATCTAATCTTCCTCCATGTTTTGTATGATTTCAAAACAAACAAGCTATATAAAAAATAATAATAAAACAAATGGTTATCTGAAATTACATGCTGTTTGTTGAAATAATACAATTACTTTTTTGAAGCACCAACCCCCGATTTTTTCCCCCATAATATTTTTTTTAAAAGCTCATACATCATCTTTCTGAAACTTTAATAACTGACCTTTCACCTCTGACGAGAAGTGGGCAGAGTGTCTTGCTTCAAAGAGCTTCAGTTCCTTGTTCAAGTCACAAATGGTCAAATCAATGTCCCACGACAGAATCCCTGTTAATGCACATTTATTAAATCAACACAACAAACTGATAAAAAATCTACAATCCTACATATCCAATATTATACAGAGATTTCAAATTTATCATTGATATGACTTGTAAAAATACACAATGATATCTTCTGATATGCATACATGTCTTTGTACATAGTAAAACAATCAGTGAAATTTACAGTAAAAAAAAAAACAGCAGCTGTGGTTGCCATAAATTTATTGTAGAAATATGGTAGCAAGATGTGTACATTTATTGTAAAGAATAAGGTTGTACAGATTTGATCTAAATTTAAAAGGTATTTCATTAACTGATATAGTGTTAATCTACCAACATTATACTAATACGAATGTCTAACAGTACTAATATATACAGTATAATAATACTAATGACATTATAGCGTATTATAGTATGGTGTAGATTAGCAATAATGTTAATCTACCAACATTATAATACTAATGACTAACAGTACTAAAGTATAACAGTACCAATGTCTGTTTTGTACCTTTGTAATACACTAAAACCTCTGGTAATGGATGTGAAAGTCACATGATGAATCACTAGCACTTTTTCCATAAGATGAGGAAGTGCTAATAAAGAAGCTGCTCAGTGTGATTCACACAAACACTGAACACCATAATGGTAGCACCAAAATAATGCAATAAACATAAGTTTAACAACATTAGATATAATATAATACTGATAAGACAAAAAAAAGGAAAAGAAAATACATAAAATGTAATAATAATAATAGTAGGCTATACCTTTTATTTAAAGGCCCTCAGGGACACCATACAACATAAAAGTAAATCAGTAAAATACAAAGCTATGCAAACAAACAGGCAAACAGATCAATGAACGAATGAACAATGAACGAATCAAACAATCAAATCACTAAAAGCTCATTCTAAACAGATACGTTTTAATCTGAGCTTTAAAATGGGAAATTTAACTGGCGAATGAGCAATGATAAAGAATACCATAATTTTGGCGCTGCACAACTGAAAGCCCATACCACCAAATATTAACTTAAAATTTGGCACAGCCAATAATTCTTCTGAGAATGATCTTAACGAACGGGAAGGAGTCTAACAATGAACAAGATCTGAGAAGCCAAATTATGAAGAGCTTTGTCAATGTTTTAGGGAATGTCAATTTACAAATTACACATTACAACAAACTAATTTAACAGGATTTTACTGTAAAATTGCATTAAATGTAAAGTTAGTTATATCACTGTATAGGATATAAGGATATAGTGGATTTAAGGAAACGTACTTTTAACCCATTAACAGGTTTTTACCAGCATTTTTACATTCTTTAACCATTAAAATAATCAACAAAAAAAAAAGTGTAATGGTCTATGTGTGACTATTGAACTCTTCATGCGGACCCATAGGTAATAGAAAAGCTCAAAGTTGTAGACTCACCCCGTTTAATGTGTTCTTTTACTGAATCTAGCTGGTGATCAGTTGAAATTTCTCCGATCACAATGAGAATGTAGTGTCGCGTCTGGCAGAAAGGAGGACCGACACACCGCTGCTGTCCATGGTGCTGAATAATCTCCCGCTTCTCATGAGGACCTATCGCAGCATCTCCGAGCGGCATTTCCATGGTAACCGAATCTGGAGCTGAGGGAGTTCTTACATTTCCATGACAACTGCAGCCTCCAGCCCACTCAGGGGGCGGGATTAGAGGAGGAGCGGGGAGAGTGGCTCGGGAAACACGTCCTGCTATTGGATAACGGCTGCCAACAAATGCCTACATGTCATCATGACAACTTTGCTATCCTATCAGTAATGTATGAGACACCTGGGAGAAAGAGTTGTTTACGCTTCATCTGCAAATGACTGCAATAGAAAACCGGATTCAATCCAGAGTAAGTGATGTTAAAACACTGATGTTTATTGAGTCAAGATTTGTGTCAGGCGCCACACAATACTTATAGAGAGAGCATCATCTGGAATAACTTGTGATGACAACTTGTAACACAATGATACGAGTGGTTTCCCAGATAGCAATGAGTCGGCGGGTCGCCGGCGGCGCTCCGGAGGCAGTAGAAGCGTCAGAAAGACGTAATCGCAAACACGTTTGACGGCGGACCTTCCTACCGCCTTCGTTCCGCGGACGGCCCGTCGGCCAGCCGCCGTTCCACCGCCATTATACCAAAGGCGGACCTTCAGCGGCCCGTCGGAGGCAAACGCTTTTTTTCGAGCGCGCTGACCGCGGCCCGCCGCTTATTGCACTATATATTTATTTATTTAATTTAATATTTACAGCATGCAGTTTATCAAGAATAATGATTGCTCAAACCAGACAAATTTTCATTTGACATTTTATTTCCACATTTGAAAGTACAGTACTAACTGTCATTAAACAATGTCAGATCGCTGAAATATAACAGAAAAATACAAATACACACAGCTTTCCAATACATTTTTAGTTAAAAAAACACTGTGTGTGTGTATATATATATATATATATATAAAACACTTACAATACTTGCTAATAACATAAAGAGTTCAGCTCTGGGATGAAAAGAATTACCAGTAAACACAAGTAATGAGGATATTTGGTACCAAAGAAAGTGAAGGATGAAGTAGAATATTTGGTACCAGGTAATGTGCAATTTCAAGTATCAGAGGTATGAAATAGCCTAGTATTCCAAGCTATTTTTAATTGAATAAGTTAAGCACACTGATGGAATTGAAGTCGAATTTTGGTACTAGTTAATGTGCAATATCAAATATCAGGCATGAAACAGGATTTGCAAACTATAACAGGCTCTATGCACGATCGCTTCCGGGTTTGTCTCAGGACGCCCAGTTACATCCGGTGCTGCGTCAGAAGCCGGTTTTGCATTAGGTGGAGATAGTGGCAAGTTACACTCACTGTTTACAAAAAATTCTTGCGGTTAACGATAATGATGTTAACAACACTGTGAGGAATTGAAAAGTGAAAGAAAATGAATTTTATTAAAGTTTTGCCGCTATATACTTTGCCTGCAGAATGCGCTTGTGGAAGTAAAGAAGCTGGCTGAGATTCTTTCGGACATACGTCAGCAGGGTTCGTGCATAGAGCATGTAGAATCGTTAAGCACTGACGAAATGAAATAAGCCAATACTAAAGTCACGGCAAGTAGAATATTTGATACCAGATAATGTGCAGAAATCAAGTATTAGATGTATAATCTAGGATTTACAAGCTATATTTAAATAGAAGAGTTAAGCACTGTAACAAGCCTTTTTTAGATGTCTTGAAGTTACTGTCTGCAGGATAAAAAAAGGCTTCCAGTTGTCAAGTGATGCTGGGGTGTCAGTAGTCAGCCTAGGTTTAAGGGGTCGGCTGTGGGTCCCACTCAGCGGTGCCTTTTTCCACCTGCACAGTCAGATGCTCCTTTCAGGTGATGTGTAATGTTAACCTGGATCGCCTCATCAGTGGCATCCTGGGTCGCCGGGTTCTTTCGGATGGCTCCTGTAGAAAATAAAGATCTGTCATTCCATTTGAAAGGCATAAAGTCATACACATCTACTTAAATATAAAAATATATATATATATATCCAACTTACTTTGAACAATGGTCTTCAGGAACATGTCTCTAAAACATGCTTTATCACCTACACCAGACCAGGTTATATTGATGGAACGGTGATTAGAGAAGATACTCTGAAGCATTCGCCACACGGTTGTCTTTAGGTCCCTGAAAAAAAAGTTTAACAAATTACATTTATCTGAAGCTTCTCATAAATTTAAAATGTAAGAGGGTGTGGATTCATACTGTAGAATATGCTGTGTACAATCTTAATTTTACTTTTTAGAAAGAAAAAAAAAAACTTTTTTTTACACTATTGCGATATAAACAAAATCAGAACACTTACAAATTGTACATGGAGCTCTTTATCCTGCCTCATACTGTTGTCAAGTAATGCCAAATCTTCCTGGGTGTCTAGTGGGAGTAACAGATCCCCTGGCAGGGAAAACTCAAAATGATGCAGCATAGAGTCCATTTTGTTGTCCATGCTGCGCACAACATCACCCAAACTCTCCAAGACGTCTGCACCTACAGGGGTTCCCAGAATAAAAGAATAAAGTAGTCAGTCCGGGTCCCTCAACTACTAAACTATGAGTTATATCTAGGTCTACTACATGTGCAGATGGGCCCCGTTGGGAATTAAACCAACAACCAACGCTTAAGTTGTTTGCAAGTTGTACCTGATTGCCCAGTGTGAGCAAACATCTTCAACATTATCCCAACTTGCTTCGCCTGCTCTTAAAGTGAGCCGCTGTCATCTGACGCTACAAAATGAAAGGCATATGGTAATTTTGGACCTACATCACACACAAAAAGTTAAATTTAAGAAAGAGTGCATATTCTCACCTGTTGGTGCATTGCTTTCCCTTAGGGTTTGTTTTTCATTCTGGAGTCTCTGTAAATCTGCAAAAAAATAAATAAATAAATAAATACAACTAAAGGGACTGTTTTCAATACTGTTAAAAGTTTTAACTTAAAACGATGGACACTAAGACATATGCCTAGAATATACCTTCATAGCAGAAAACTTAATGCTGTACAAGAGGTGCCGGGGGAGTCCAAGGGCCAATAACTGAGCGATGACTATCTATTGTTTATTAAGACACCCATGCCAAGGAAGTTTTCAAATGGGAAGCATGATATGTTATCAAGGACACCATACTTTTAGGCATCTTTTCTGAGGAGGTGCACCAAACCAATCCAGGCATTTTGTATGTCACATGTTCTTTTCCATAAAGCTTGCTGCAGTGATCAAAGAGAACCAATATTAACCACTATAGCGTGCTAGCTACATTGTGAACTGAACTAGCAAAATACTAGTTCGGACAAACAAAATAATTTGCACAACCTATATACATTATAATATATTATTATACAAGTTATACTTACGCAATACGAGAGAACCTCTCGTAAGAGAACGAGAAAATGGCTCGTTTATTCGTTTTTTAGTTCAAAGACAAAAAAACTAATAAATGACTTAAATTCGTTTTCTACACGTGGGCGGTCCTGAAACGCCCCCTTCCGCCGATTGGTAAAGCAAATCAAAAGATTTCTGTGAAACGCGTTAAGTTGCACAGAAGAAAGCCCAATATGACCTGCCCTGTACAGTTTAAGAATCGGTAACCATATAGAGGACTATTTTTTATTTTATTTTTTAGGACTATTATTTTGTTGAACAGACCGGAGCAACGGCATGACGTCACATGCTCAGATTTGCATGACCAATCGGCGGAAGGGGGCGTTTCAGGGCCGCCCACGTGTAGAAAACGAATTTTGAAGTCATTTATTCGTTTTTTTGTCTTTGAACTAAAAAACGAAAAATCAAGCCGAAATCTCGTTTTTCTTTTTTTTTTGAAAAAACGAAAAAAAAACAAATAAACGAGCCGTTTTCTCGTTTCTGCTTATTTCGTTTCAAACTGGAAAACAAACTATCAAAACGTACAGATGTAGCCCCACCCACAGGGGAAAATTCGAATATCTAGTGGTTTTTCTGATTTCTGTGCGTGTGCAAGAACGGAACCAAATATCAAGTCATAATTTCGTTTTTTCGTTTTTCAGAAAAACGAAAAAAGAAGTTGTTTTCTAGTCTGCCGTGTAACGTTACAGTCATTTTTTTATTATCGGTGCGCGCCACAATCGACCGAATGATTACGTGGTCTAATTCCTGTCTTTTTACATTGTAAATAGTGTAAAAAAAAAGTTCCAGACTGCGACCATTTTTTGAGAATGTGCGAGTTAAAATTTTATGTGGTTGCATATGCGAGTGGACGCTCGCACCAGAATTAACGCCGTTGTCTGCTGCAGTCCGTAACTTATGTTCAACGTGAACCCTCAAGTCATCCTTGGTGTATAAACATTATGAATTCATTTTCCAAACCATGTTTTTGACTTATCCTGAATCACTACGGTACGCCTATAATAAGTGTTTATATTCGCACTATTTTACCGACTCAGATGCGGAGTTGCCCAGTGCCTGCGTGACTCGCCATTGACGTTAATGGAGAGAAGTTAGCTCCGGCTACAGTGTTCTTCCGCAAGACACGTGCAGAGTCTGCAGACGTCACGCGCATTGCACACGAGGGTTAGCTACACATAGCACATTGCACACGCGCTAATTACGAATTCCCGAATTAAGGCATTTAAAAATGAAAATTTCTCACGAAACAGCGTGCCCCTGTCTTTTCGTCGAAAAACGTCTTTTCAGCGGTTAGATGAGAGTAATCGCTCGACTGAGGAAAAGGAAATTATTATATAAAACGGTAAGGAGGGTGAGATTTCTGATTTTTGTTACAACTATAAACTTTGATAACGAAAAATCTGTATTAGCTTTTATTGTAATCCTCTAATCTTTTCAAATGTAATGCATACATTTGAATGTTTAATGATGTTTAAAAGATGATGCTGATAGCAGTGTTGGGGAAGCTACTCTGAAACTGTAGTTTGACAAGCTAACCTACAAGCTACTCGTACGTTAAAGTAGTTAAACTACAGTCAAGCTACCCTTTTGGAAAAGTAGTTAGCTACACTACAAGTTACTATCAAAAAGTAGCTAGCTACATTGAAAGTACTTTTACTTATTGAACAACATATTATAAATATTATATTACCTATTATTATTACAAGATGTTGTAAATTATATATTATAAATAACTGAATAAGTGTCTGATGAATGCAATTCAAATATTTAGTGTTTAAAACAATGTAATACAATTATGATTTCAAAGAGTATTGTTTTATTACACACAACACTCAAATATCTCAGACTGTTTGTCAAAAGTGCAAAATTGCAACAAATAGCCTACAACATTGCAAGAACGAAATACATTTAACGTAAATTGCATTTAGAACATTTTCTCAAAAATAACGATTGAACTTGGACAAATAAGACCATGGGTAATTAACGTTTGTTTCTCCATCCTCAAAATCTGCCAAGAGGTCCTCGCTGCAGTCTGTAGCACGATGACGTAGCTGGACGGTCCAATACGTGTTGGACCCTGTAACGCGCGCATGCGCACTAGTCAAGTCAAGTCATCTTGATTTATATATCGCTTTTAACAATTTAGATTGTTTCAAAGCAGCTTTAATTTAATGTAACAGATTGTTTTTGCTTTATAGCGGTTCGTGATGTTATTTTACAGCTAGTTAGTTTTGATTCTGTCGAAATGATAATTTGTTATTAAATTAGGGGATGACACCGTTCTCTCTAAACAGACTTTAAACGCGATCCTGTGATAAACGCTGATGGCACTTGCACATTAAGAATTCATAGGCCTAGTTAGAGAGTTGGTGAACAATCGTTGATCTTCCAAGAATACATTTCACGAGCGAAGCTCTTATTTTCAGAGCTTTTTTTTTTTTAATAATTGCGACTTTTTCCTTACAATTGCGAGTATACTTTTCGCAGACTTTATTTCTCAGAATTGTGAGATATAAAGTCAGAATTGCGTGAAATAAAGCCTCAATCGCATGTTATAAAGACATAATTGCTTGAAATAAAGCCTCAATCGCATGTCATAAAGACATAATTGCTTGAAATAAAGCCTCAATCGCATCTTATAAAGACAGAATTAGGTGAAATAAAGCCTCAATCGCTTGTTATAAAGACAGAATTGCGTGAAATAAAGTCGCAATTGTGTGCTATAAAGTCAGAATTCTGACCTTTTTTCTCGCAATTCTGAATGTATAACATAAATGCGAGTTTATTATTACAAGATTTATTTTCCCCATGCTGTTATTATTTTAGCATTTTCCTTACTTATTCATCAATAATTACTTATAATTATTTAACAGTATTATACTACACAGTTTGAACATCATCTCAGTACAATATTGAGCTTACATATCACTTAACCAATGCATTCGAATTATAATCAGAGATCGGCACTGCGCATGCGTAAATGACGTCACCAAAACACACATCCATCCACTACGTATTGGACCATCCAGCTACGTCATCGTTCTACAGACTGCAGCGAGGGGTGTCTCAAATCTGCCGTCACCTGGGTGTGTCACTGTCAACCCACTTCTTTACGTCAGTGAACCGTTAGCCGCAAGATGCGTGATTAAACAACAGGTGGCGGTAATGGCAAAAAATGAGTTTGTGATCTAACAAGATGAAAAATATATCCTTGCATCGGGCTGATTCGCGCAGGCTTGACAATGTAGCAATGTAGCTTTTGCTCGCGCTACACCGCTACTTGCTGCAAAAAGTAGTTTAGCTACTGGAAAAGCTACACTGTTTAAAAAGCAACTGAGCTACTGCCAAGCTACTGAAAAATGTAGTTAAGTTAGTAGCTTCGCTACTTGTAGTTAACTACTCCCCAACACTGGCAGATAGATAGATAGATAGATAGATAGATAGATAGATAGATAGATAGATAGATAGATAGATAGATAGATAGATCTATCTATCTATCTATCACACAACAATGACACAACAATGTGTGTTTTCTCGATATATTACAACAACCCCTACAACAATGTGTCCAATTGGAGCTTAACCTCAGACAAATAGGGATGGGTCAAAATGTTGTCCAAAAACTATTTTATTTAAGGGTAGATCAAATGAATTACAATATTTATATTATTTAAAAAAATGAATGTATATAATAATATAAATGCATATTTTTGTATATTAATATTATAAAAAAATATTTTAAATGTATATATTAAAGCTAGGGTATACGATTTCAAAGATTGTTCATTATTAATATCCTCATTTATATGCTGGTTATGGTTATATAGTACAATCCTAACAATATGAATAGAAAAAAAAAAAGAATGAAAAAAATTTCATTCAGTCTATTGGCTGTACAGCTGCAGAGAACTTGACAGGTTACATTGGTCAAGTTCTCTGCAGCTGTACAGCCAATAGACTGAATGAAATTTTTTCATTCTTTTTTCTATTCATATTGTTAGGATTGTACTATATAACCACAACCAGCATATAAATCAACTCCTCTCATCAACTGCTCTCATCCAATCACCAGGTCCACTTGAAACTTCGCCTGGCGCTTGCATCTCCATCCGCACCTGACCCGCCGCCTCCTCCGCGCGCAGCACCAGCAGCAGCAGCCCCAGCAGCAGCAGCCCCAGCAGCAACAGCAGCAGCAGCAGCCCCAGCGTCAGCAGCCCCAGCAGCAGCAGAATCAGCAGCACCAGCAGCAGCAGCAATGCAGCAGCAGCAGCAATGCAGCAGCAATGCAGCAGCAAAGCAGCCCTTTTCAGAGACACCCCTCGCTGCAGCCTGTAGCACGATGACGTAGCTGGATGGTCCAATACATAGTGGAGACTGTAACGTAATATAATCGCTTTTAACAATTTAGATTGTTTCAAAGCAACTTTACATAGATAGGCTACGCATAATTGCATATAATTTAATGTAACAAAGATTGTTTTGGCTTTATAGCGGTTCGTGAATAATCTTAGGCTATTTCCAGCTAAAGTTTTGATTGATTCACTTCTGTCAAAATGATAATTTGTTATTAAATTAGGGGACGACACCCCTAATTTCTCTCTAAACAGACTTTAAACGCGATCCTGTGATAAACGCTGATGGCACATGCACATTAAGAATAGCTTGTTTTCACGTGACGTCATGCCACTGCGCTGCCATGGCGCGAAATGCAGATGGAGGGCAGGAAGTGAATTTCTATATTTAGGAAGCACTATAACACACTCAAAATGCCTATGTTTTGCATCGTTTATGGTTGCTCAAATCGATCAAACCACGAGGAGTTTTTATCGTGTGCCAAAAGTTGTTGTTCATAAGAGGGGAAAATACAAGAAATTGACAGAAAAACACCGGGGAAAAAATGCCTTGCAAACCTACGTCTGCGGTCGGGAGGAGCCGAATGGGAAATGCCTGTGTGTGTGTACAGTGATCACTTCGTCAAATGTGAGTTAATACATTGTATTTAAACACCTGAATAATGTAATTATAAGCCACATAAATAACACTTTTGTGGCTGTTTGTGTAATGTACCAGTTTCCGAACTTTGTAAAGTTAAAGTATGTCTGTAAGACGAGTTAGTTGCTAATGTCTACCGCCTCGATGGCAGGCAAATCTCTCAATTCAGTTGAAAATCGGTCCTCTTCATAACATAAGGATCACGTCCAACATATGTTTCGATTTTCTGTTGATATATTTCTCTTGTAATAGCGTCTAAAGTAGTACAATACGGATTTTCATCTCGTCCATTGCGCTCTTCACTCCTTGCCCTCCATCTGCATTCCGCGCGTCAACACAATCACGTAACTGCAAACCATCTATTGACAGTTATTGTAGAGAGTTGGTGAGCAATCGCACATTGATCTTCCAAGAATAGCTACATTTAAATATAAATGGTCACTCACTAGTATGGAAGTTATTTTCAGTAACTTAAGAAGTTATTAACAGTAAGTTATTAACAGTAATTTTCAGAGTAAAACATAAAAAAAAAAATAATTGTGACTTTTTCCTTACAATTGCGAGTATAGACCATTTCAAAAGATGTAAACACTGGTCCAGAAGCACTTCCTGTTTCAGTTTTTTAACACTACATAAAAGCTGGGATAAAATACAACCAACAGAACATTTAAAATTGAATCAAAAAGTTAAAAAAGGATCTTTAAGATGTTTTCTTTATATGTGAAATAAAGAAAACAGTTACAAACTGAAACAGGAAGTGTTTCTGGACCAGTGTTGTTTACATCTTTTGAAATGGTCTATACATTTCGCATACTGACTTTCTTAGAATTATGAGATATAAATCAGAATTGCCTGAAATAAAGCCTCAGTCGCATGTTATAAAGACAGAATTGTGTGAAATAAAGTCGCAATTGTGTGCTATAAAATCATAATTCTGACTTTTTTTCCTTGCAATTCTGAATGTATAACATAATTGCGAGTTTATATCTCCCATTGTGAGTTATAAAGTCAAATTTTAAGGGTAAAAAAATCTGGCTACTTATTTCTTACCTCAGAATAGTTCAATATCTCACAATTCTAACTTTATAACACGCAATTGTGACTTTATATCTCCAAATTTGCGTATTATAAAGTCAGAATTTCAAGTAGCCTTGCAATTGCTAGTTTATATCTCATAATTCTGACTTTAATAACACGCAATTGCGACTTTATATCACGCAAATCTGACTTAATAACACACATTTGCGACTTTATATCACTAAAGTCTTACTTTATAACCTACAATTGCGACTTTATATAAATTCTGAGATAAAAAGTCTGACTAGTAGTGAGATAAAAAGTCGCAATTACCTTTTTTATTTCTCACTCTGTGGCGAAAACAAGCTTCCAGACATGTCTCACTGAACAGCAAATTAAGAGGAACATGTAGGCTTTTATTTAGTTTTTTTTTTTTCCCTACATCTGACAAGATTTATTTTCCTGATGCTGTTATTATTTTAGCATTTTCCTTTGAATGTTTACTGGTATTTTAAGATGTTTACAGTTGTACCTTTAAAATTAGAGACAATTAGACTACTTTGACATTTTTTGCTTCCAATCAACAGCAAATATGAATAAAATAAAATTGCTTTATTTTAAAATGTTCTATATACACGCATTAAAAAAAATACTTGCGGTGCACATGCTATTAATCTATTAAATGTTGGTTTAAAATCATGTGATTTAAAATTTAAAATAACTTTGCATGTAGCCTATGTAGAGTGAATCTCGGATAAGCATCCCATTTATGTAAATAATTACTTGTTCATCAATAATTACTTATTATTATTTAACAGTACTATACTACACAGGTTTGAACATCATCTCAGTACAATATTGATCTTGCATATCACTTAAGATCAATGCATGTGAATTATAATCCTGAGATTGGCACTGCGCATGCGTATATGACATCACCAAAACACACCTCCATCCACTACGTCAGTGTTTTCCAACCCTGTTCCTGGCGGCACACCAACACTGCGCGTACAGAATCAGGTGTGTTTGATTAGGGAGACAAAGAATACGCGCAGTGTTGGTGTGCCGCCAGGAACAGGGTTGGGAAACACTGCACTACGTATTGGACCATCCAGCTACGTCATTGTGCTATAGCGAGGACCTCTTGGCAGCAGCAGCAGCAGCACGGCTGGCTGGTCTGTCTGTCTGGCTCGCTCGTCTGTCTAGCTCGTCTGTCTGGCTCGTCTGTCTGTCTGACTCGCTCGTCTGTCTGGCTCGTCTGGCTCGCTCGTCTGTCTGGCTCGCTCGTCTGGCTTGCTCGTCTGTCTGTCTGGCTCGCTCGTCTGTCTGTCTGTCTGTGTGTCTGTCTGGCTCGCTCGTCTGTCTGTCTGGCTCGCTCGTCTGTCTGTCTGGCTCGCTCGTCTGTCTGTCTATCTCGCTCGTCTGTCTGTGTAGCATCAGATCAGCAATGGATAAAATATAAACGACAGCAGCAAGCGGCCCCTGCTTGCCCCTACTGTAAAGTTTGGACGAAAGAGAAAGTCTATAGAGGAAAGAGCAGAGATAAAAAAAAAAATGTAACGCCGGACTCTAAGTAGGATAAATACAGGGTACACAATTAACCGTTGGAGGAAGCTTCAGGGAGGTCTGGGACTGAAAACCGACGCTGACATTTATGTTGTGACGCGTGTTACATGAATAGATTTTTATCAGTTTGACAACCTGCTCATGCTGCCGGTCGGCATTGGCAATGTTAGCTGTTTAACATCGCCTATCACGGGTCAAAGTAATTATATTTCTTGAAGTGCTTGAATATTTTTCAGTATGCCTAGCGGGTTTCTGTTCGAGCCGATCAGAATTTGAACAAGATGCGCTGTGTGCAGCTATAACAATTAGTCAAAACCTTAGCAGAACATTTCATGTGTTGCTAGTCTTGCGTTGACGTGAACTCAAACGTGACATAGCTCAGGGATCAGGTAGCACAGAGAGGAGAGGTGTGTGTGGGGGGGCGGGATGAGTTTTTTTTTTAAAACTTCCCTACAGTCTCAGGCTTTCTGGAATGATTTTTAACATCGTATACCATAACTTTAAACAGTTATAAATAAATATATATATATATATATATATATATATATATATATATATTTTTTTTAATTTTAACAATATAAAAGATTTTTTAAAAATAAATATATATTATATAACACATTCTTTCCATTCTGACATTCAGTTTGGAGTTCATGAGAAATTGAACAGGTGTTTCAAATTCTGATTTGGTTACTTTTATTCAACTAGCAAGTTTTTTCTTTATTCAAAATGACACAGGCTTCTCCTAAAATATAATAAGATGATGTACAAGAGGCATCATTGTGGAAAAAATCTTTTCTTTACATTTGAACAAAAAGTGACAACGCTTGCTATAATTGCTGACCAGCTTTTTGCATGTTTCCACTGGTATTTTTCCCCATTCATCTTTAGCGATGAGCTCCAACTCTTTCAGGTTGGAGGGTCTCCTTGTAATTATCCATATATACACATACATTAAGACAACTTAAGGACTTGATTATGACGCCAAGTTTAACGTCCCTGGGTGAGGCTGACTCTACACCTGGTCAATATGTGCTTGAGAGAACCTGGCCTGGAGCAGTGGGCACATCCTGGATCTTCACCCAACCACTGATGGAGATTGCTAGGTGTTGGAAGAACATCATATGTAGCCCCGATGATAAAGCTGATACGTTTTGCTTCCATGCTACACAATTCCTTCCAGCTGATCCTCCTTCCCCCCCCCAACGAGTTCACTGTCCCTGTTTACCAAAAGAAACTGCCTTGGTCCACCTTGCTGCTACTTCCTGTCAGTGTATTTCCTCCACCACCAATTACTTCCTTTCTGATGCCGTGGCTCTATTACAGGCTGGTGGCCTAGTTGTTAACCCAAAGCCTCCCCTTCCCTGCTGGACATGCCCCACTATGTCCGCAAGTCTGAGAGTGGCTAATGCCTCTTCCACCGCACTGGTTGGTCTCCATTAGTGGCCTGCCACCAAGGTTGGTGCATTGTTACTCACCATTGCGTCACAAGAATCCATCAGTGTCATCTGGAGTCACAGATTTAGCACATTTGAATATTTCTGTGAGACTGGTGAAGAGCAGTTTGAGGGCGCAATCTCCGTAGAGGCCTATGGAGGCACTCCAAGCCATTTCTTGATGCAGCCTGTGATCCCTCTTTCCAACTTCTCCACTGTTGAGATTGGGACCTCAAAAATGGTAAGTTACCACAGCACTCGGGGAAGAAGACCAAACTGTAAACACCAGGCCTTCAGTCTTCCAGGGAGCTGAGTGTTGTTGATCGCCTGGAGCCCACTTCTGATTTCTTTCCGCAGCTGTTGTACCTGATCTTTATCCTTCAGGCTGGCATCATACCACCTTCCAAGGCTCTTAACAGGCTGGTCAGACACTGTTGGGATGGGCTCCTCTCCAATGAAGAATCTGTAGTCGGAGAGCACTCCCTTGACAATAGAGATGCTACGTGACTTTGATGGCTTTATCTTCATTCGAGCCCAGCTGATGTTCTCTTCCAGTTTTCCGAGCAGTTTCCTGGTACATGGAGCAGTGGTGGTCAGTGCAGTGATGTCATCCATAAAGACTCTGAGGGGAGGAAGACTTGTGCCCGAATTAAGCTGCTGCCCACCAACTACCCATTTTGATGCCCGGATGATGACCTCCATTGCCTTTGTAAAGGCCAAGGGTGAGATGGTACGTCCTGCCATGATGCCAAACTCCAATGATTGCCAAGACATGGTAAAATCAGCTGTGGTAAAGCAGAACTGCAGGTCTTGGAAGTAGGATTTAACCAGGGTTATAATGGTGTCCGGAATGTGAAAGAAGATGAAGGCAACCCACAGGAGTTCATGGGGCACTGACCCAAAAGCGAGGTCCAAAAAGACGACATGGAGGTCCTTTTTCCTCAACTTTGCGGTCTGGATCTGGTGCCAGATCATGCTAGAGTGTTCCAAGCATCCAGAACAGCCTGAGATTCCTGCTTTCTGTACTGATGTATCAATGTACTTATTCCTTTGAATGTATTCAGACATCCTTTTAGCAATGATGCTGAAGAAGATTTTACCCTCTACATTTAGAAAGGATATTGGCCGAAACTGGCTAATGTTCTCCGCCTTCTTCTCCTTTGGGATCAGGACCCCTCCTGCCCTACGCCATACTTTGGGCACAATCTTCCTCTGCCACACCGTTCTCATGAGCTTCCAAAGAACCCTTAGGACACGCGGTGCATTCTTGTACACCTTGTATGGGACTCCATTAGGACCTGGGGCTGATGCCGCCCTTGCCCGTTGTACTACCTTTTCCACTTCTCTCCAGGTCGGAGGACCAGTCTGCATCTGATGATCTGGTAAGTTGATTGGTGGGATGTCTGGTGGAATGGTCATCCATTCATGCCGTCTTGGATCAGAGTGTGTCGCTTTCAGGTGATCTTCAAGGTCTTTCCTTGCTGCCTTCAGAAATCCACTTTTCTCTCTAGTGAAGAGGCTTTTCAATTAAGCTGATCCTCCTTTTCGCCACAGCGCCTCCCCCCCAACGTGTCCACTGTCCCTGTTTACCAAAAGAAACTGCCTTGGTCCACCTTGCTACTTCTTTCAGTCGGTGTATTTCCTCCACCACCAATTTCTTCCTTTCTGATGCCGTGGGTCTATTCCAGGCTGGTGGCCTAGTTGTTAACCCAAAGCCTCCCCTTCCCTGCCGGACATGCCCCACTATGTCCACAAGTCTGAGAGTGGCTGCTGCCTCTTCCACCGCACTGGTTGGTTTTCATTTGCAGCCTGCCACCAAGGTTGGTGCATTGTTACTCACCATTGCATCACAAGAATCCATCAGTGTCATCTGGAGTCTTACTTTAGCACATTTGAATTCCTCCGTGAAACTGGTGAGGGGCAGTTTGAGGGCGCTATCTCCGTAGAGGCCTATGGTGGTTAGGTATTGAGGCACACCAAGCTATTTCTTGATGCGGCCTGATTCCTCTTTCCAACTTCTCCACTGTTGAGATTGGGACCTCAAAAATGGTAAGTGGCCACAGCACTCGGGGAAGAAGGCCAAATTGTAAACACCAGGCCTTCAGTCTTCCAGGGAGCTGAGTGTTGTTGATGGCCTAGAGCCCACTTCTGATTTCTTTCCGGAGCTGCTGTACCTGATCTTTATCCTTCAGGCTGGCGTCATACCACCTTCAAAGGCTCTTAACAGGCTGGTCAGACACTGTTGGGATGGGCTCCTCTCCAATGAAGAATCTGTAGTCGGAGAGCACTCCCTTGACAATAAAGATGCTACGTGACTTTGATGGCTTTATCTTCATTCGAGCCCAGCTGATGTTCTCTTCCAGTTTTCCGAACAGTTTCCTGGTACATGGAGCAGTGATGGTCAGTGCAGTGATGTCATCCATAAAGACTCTGAGGGGAGGAAGACGTGTGCCCGAATTAAGCTGCTGCCCACCAACTACCGATTTTGATGCCCGGATGATGACCTCCATTGCCATTGTAAAGGCCAAGGGTGAGATGGAACGTCCTGCCATGATGCCAACCTCCAATGATTCCCAAGACGTGGTAAAATCAACTGTGGTAAAGCAGAACTGCAGGTCTTGGAAGTAGGATTTAACCAGGGTTATAATGGTGTCCGGAATGTGAAAGAAGGTGAAGGCAGCCCACAGGAGTTCATGGGGCACTGACCCAAAAGCGAGGTCCAAAAAGACGACATGGAGGTCCTTTTTCCTCACCTTTGCGGTCTGGATCTGGTGCCAGATCATGCTAGAGTGTTCCAAGCATCCAGAACAGCCTGAGATTCCTGCTTTCTGTACTGATGTATCAATTTACTTATTCCTTTGAATGTATTCAGACATCCTTTTAGCAATGATGCTGAAGAAGATTTTACCCTCTACATTTAGAAAGCATATTGGCCGAAACTGGCTAATGTTCTCCGCCTTCTTCTCCTTTGGGATCAGGACCCCTCCTGCCCTACGCCATACTTTCGGCACAATCTTCCACTGCCACACCGTTCTCATGAGCTCCTCTCCAATGAAGAATCTGTAGTCAGAGAGAAATCCCTTGACAATGGAGATGCAACGTGACTTTGATGGCTTTATCTTTGTGGCGAGAGGTGCGTGGTTTGTCGAGATCTGCAGTGGGAGAGCGGGGGCGGAGCCAGGCGGTGAGTAAGCGGGTCAAGTTCAAATGAGGAACACCTGTCTGTGATTGCAGTAATTGGCGTGAGGAGACCGCATATAAGCGGCCCGGGCTGACAGCGGGGGAGAGAGAGACTGGGAGCTCGTGCACGGTCGGAGAAGATGCGGAGATCGAGAGAGTGAACTCGAGCGAGAAGCTGTAGCTAGCGGAAAGAGTTGCATTGTGTTTCTGTTTTGCTTTCTGTTACTTTTATTTTTATCCACCATCTGGTCCTCTGCCAACTGGATGGCCTGGTCCAGCGACGTCGGGCGGTGGCACTGGACCCATTGGACAGTCTTCTTTGGGAGACGGGTCACGAACTGCTCCAGTACCACCTGCTCCACGACTCCCTCGACGTCGCGGTCCTCGGCCACCAGCTATCTGCGGCACGCGACCCGGAGCTGTTGTGCGAAGGCGAAGGGCCGACCGGACTCGCCGAGCTCCAATGACCGGAACCGGCGCCGACTTTGTTCGGGGGTCTGGCCGACCCGTTGAAGGATGGCGCGCTTCAGATCTTCATAGACCAGGAGGTTCTGGACTGGCAGTTGTTGAGCGGCCATCTGGGCTTCCCCCGATAACAGCGGGATCAAGCGCATGGGCCAGTCCTCTGCCGGCCATTTCCCGGCTGCAGCCGACCTGTCAAAGAGGTCCAGGAATGCCTCCGGGTCATCCTGGGGACCCATCTTATGGAGAGGCATGGCTGCGGCCGCGGCCAGCGATGTAGGGCTTCGAACCTCCTGGTCCAACCAGCTCCGGAACTGCTCGCGGTCCTCCTTCTGGTCCTGGAGGAGCTCCTCGAACCGACGCTGTTGCTGCTCCTCCATCTTGAGCAGCGCTTTCTGGTGTTGTTGATGGAGGCCCGCGAGCGCGTGGATGACCTCTGCAAATGTGGTGGGCATGGACTGCCTGTTGGCGGCTTCCCCTTCCATCCCGGGTTTCGGCACCAGTGTGACAAATGTTCAGGTTCAGTGTGGAATGGGGGTGATGGAAGGAGACACAGGGTCGGCGATATCTGGGGCTCGTGCACTTTTATTCAAGCTTTGTACTCTTACTACAGCGCCCTTGGCGCTCAAAATAGCTTAACTCAAAATAAAAGCAACAGAAAGCAAAACAGAAACACAATGCAACTCTTTCCGCTGGCTACAGCTTCTCGCTCGGGTTCACTCTCTCGATCTCCGCGTCTTCTCCGACCGTGCACGAGCTCCCAGTCTCTCTCTCCCCCGCTGTCAGCCCGGGCTGCTTATATGCGGTCTCCTCACGCCAATTACTGCAATCACAGACAGGTGTTCGTCATTTGAACTTGACCCGCTTACTCACCGCCTGGCTCCGCCCCCGCTCTCCCGCTTCAGATCTCGCCAAACCACGCACCCCTCGCCACAATCTTCATTCGAGCCCAGCTGATGTTCTCTTCCAGTTTTCCGAGCAATTTCCTGGTACATGGAGCAGTGGTGGTCAGTGTAGTGATGTCATCCATAACGGCTCTGAGGGAAGGAAGACGTGTGCTTAAGTTAAGCTGCTGCCCACCAACTACCCATTTTGATGCCCGGATGATGACCTCCATTGCCATTGTAAAGGCCAAGGGTGAGATGGTACGTCCTGCCATGATGCCAACCTCCAATGATTGCCAAGACGTGGTAAAATCAGCAGTGGTAAAGCAGAACTGCAGGTCTTGGAAGTAGGATTTAACCAGGGTTATAATGGTGTCCGGATTGTGAAAGAAGGTGAAGGCAGCCCACAGGAGTGCATGGGGCACTGACCCAAAAGCGAGGTCCAAAAAGACGACATGGAGGTCTTTTTTCCTCACCTCTGCGGTCTGGATCTGGTGCCAGATCATGCTAGAGTGTTCCAAGCATTCAGAACAGCCTAAGATTCCTGCTTTCTGTACTAATGTATCAATGTACTTATTCCTTTGAATGTATTCAGACATCCTTTTAGCAATGATGCTGAAGAAGATTTTACCCTCTACATTTAGAAAGGATATTGGCCGAAACTGGCTAATGTTCTCCGCCTTCTTCTCCTTTGGGACCAGGACCCCTCCTGCCCTATGCCATACTTTGGGCACAATCTTCCTCTGCCACACCGGTCTCATGAGCTTCCAAAGAACCCTTAGGACACGCGGTGCATTCTTGTACACCTTGTATGGGACTCCATTAGGACCTGGGGCTGATGCCGCCCTTGCCCGTTGTACTACCTTTTCCACTTCTCTCCAGATCGGAGGACCAGTCTCCATCTGATGTTCTGGTGAGTTGATTGGTGGGATGTCTGGTGGAATGGTCATCCGTTCATGCCATCTTGGATCAGAGTGTGTCGCTTTCAGGTGATCTTCCAGGTCTTTCCTTGCTGCCTTCAGAAATCCACTTTTCTCTCTAGTGAAGAGGCTTTTCAATCCAGCGGATCCTCCTTTTTTGCCACAGCCCCTCCCCCCCAACGTGTCCACTGTCCCTGTTTACCAAGAGAAACTGCCTTGATCCACCTTGCTACTTTTTCCTGTCGGTGTATTTCCTCCACCACCAATGTCTTCCTTTCTGATGCCGTGGCTCTATTCCAGGCTGGTGGCCTAGTTGTTAACCCAAAGCCTCCCCTTCCCTGCTAGACATGCCCCACTATGTCCGCAAGTCTGAGAGTGGCTGCTGCCTCTTCCACCGCACTGGTTGGTGTCCATTTGCGGCCTGCCACCAAGGTTGGTGCATTGTTACTCACCATTGCATCACAAGAATCCATCAGTGTCATCTGGAGTCTTACTTTAGCACATTTGAATTCCTCCGTGAAACTGGTGAGGGGCAGTTTGAGGGCGCTATCTCCATAGAGGCCTATGGTGGTTAGGCATTGAGGCACTCCCAAGCCATTTCTTGATGCAGCCTGTGATTCCTTTTTCCAACTTCTCCACTGTTGAGATTGGGACCTCAAAAATGGTAAGTGGCCACAGCTCTCGGGGAAGAAGGCCAAACTGTAAACACCAGGCCTTCAGTCTTCCAGGGAGCTGAGTGTTGTTGATGGCCTGGAGCCCACTTCTGATTTCTTTCCGGAGCTGCTGTACCTGATCTTTATCCTTCAGGCTGGCGTCATACCACCTTCCAAGGCTCTTAACAGGCTGGTCAGACACTGTTGGGATGGGCTCCTCTCCAATGAAGAATCTGTAGTTGGAGAGCACTCCTTTGACAATGGAGATGCTACGTGACTTTGATGGCTTTATCTTCATTCGAGCCCAGCTGATGTTCTCTTCCAGTTTTCAGAGCAGTTTCCTGGTACATGGAGCTGTGGTGGTTAGTGTAGTGATGTCATCCATAAAGGCTCTGAGGGGAGGAAGACGTGTGCCCAAGTTAAGCTGCTGCCCACCAACCACCCATTTTTAATGCCCGGATGATGACCTCCATTGCCATTGTAAAGGCTAAGGGTGAGATGGTACGTCCTGCAATGATGCCAACCTCCAATGATTGCCAAGATGTGGTAAAATCAGCAGTGGTAAAGCAGATCTGCAGGTCTTGGAAGTAGGATTTAACCAGGGTTATAATGGTGTCCGGAATGTGAAAGAAGGTGAAGGCAGCCCACAGGAGTTCATGGGGCACTGACCCAAAAGCGAGGTCCAAAAAGACGACATGGAGGTCCTTTTTCCTCACCTTTGCGGTCTGGATCTGGTGCCAGATCATGCTAGAGTGTTCCAAGCATTAAGAACAGCCTGAGATTCCTGCTTTCTGTACTGATGCATCAATGTACTTATTCCTTTGAATGTATTCAGACATCCTTTTAGCAATGATGCTGAAGAAGATTTTACCCTCTACATTTAGAGTCTGACATACGATGGGTTCATCGCTCTCACCTCAATGGCTGGGTGAAGTCCCAGCCGTATATTTGAGGTGATGGCCAACACTCGCACATTACAAGTTGGACCTACTGAGCTTTGTGGTGTAGGCCCAAGGTGCTTTCTTTGGGTCATCAGGTGGGTACCCTCCTTCAACAGTGTTTCGTCAATTAACCCACAACACCTCCAGAGGGCTTGACAGCTAACCCCAGCGTCCTGGGGCAGCCCCCTCAGCCCCTCAGGCTCCACTACCAGTGCTCTTTTATGTTCCCTCCCTACTCTGTGGGTTGTTCCATCGAACAGAGCGCTTTAGCCACAGCCATCTTGATGCTGTCTCTGCTCTTTTTGTGATGTTCGCCATAAGCCGTCTCCTGCTGGGACCTCTTGTTCCAAGTCTGGACAGGGTGCTCCAAAGTGACTGCCCAGGAAGTCCTCGGCAGCCTACTTCCACTGGTAAGTTCCATGCCCGCCATCCCGCCTGTTGGCACTGTTGGGTGAGTGGTTGGTACTTCCCACGCTTTCTCTCATGGGCCTCTTCTATCCTCTCCTCCCATGGCACAGTCAATTCGAGCAGCACCACCTGTTTTGTTGCTCTGGACCAGAGAACTATGTCTGGTCTGAGAGTTGAGATAGTAATCTCCTCTGGAACTTGAGCTGTCTCCGGAGGTCAACTCTCATGTCCCAGTCAGTAGCCGATGCCAGAATTCCTGCGCCAGAGGATGTCCCACTAGAGCTCTCCCCTGCTCTAACAAACTTAATCAAACGGGGTGCTGTCGACTTCGTGTTTTTGTGGGTCTTCCTTCTCTCTTCCTCTAGACCTGCAGCTAACACGGCAAGTATCTGGTCATGCCTCCATCTAAACTTGCCATCAGCCAGGCTAGCCTGACATGAAGACAGCACATGTTCAAGGCTTGCCGGTTTCCCACACAGCGTGCAGTCTGGGCTCTCAACCAGTCCCCAACGATGGAGATTCACTGGTGTTGGTAGTACATTGTATGTGGAGCACAGAAGGAATTTTATCCTCTCATCCTCCATGCCCCACATATCCCTCCACCCCAATGGTCTTCCTTGGACACCACCCCAACACGTCCACCTCCCCTGATTTTTCATGGCTGCTGCCCTCGCTTGCCTATCCTCCTCCTCCACCATACGGAGCTCTTCCTGGACTATGCTGCGGCGACCTTTGGCATTAGCATCCTTCCACCTGGCTCTGGTTATAACTCCTAGGCCCAGCCTGCCTTGGTTGACTGTCCCCACGATGTCTTTGTGGCGTAGCCTTGCCTCTGCGTCTGCCACAGCCCTGCCTGCTGACCATTTCCGTCCTGTGCGGATGGTGATATCTGCCTGGCGGACCAATTGGTCACTACTGTCACGAAGCATTATCACCTGCCGGGATTTGGCCACCTTAAACTCTTCAACCACAGATGTTAATGGCAGCTGTAACTTGCTACCTGAGCTGTACAGGCCAATTGAGGAAAGGGATTTAGGGACTGACAACCATCTGCGAAGGAAGGTGTTGATCCTCCTTTCCAAGGCTTCAACTGTTGTTAACGGCACTTCATACATGAGCAGTGGCCACAGAAGTCTTGGAAGAACACCATGCTGATAGCCCCAGAGCTTGAATCTTCCAGGAAGCCCACTCCTATCCAAGGCTCGCATCCAAGCTTCCGCCTGCCCGAGTATTTCCTTCACACTCACTCGGTCATTCAGTTCAGCTCTAAACCATTTTCCCAAGCTCTTAATAGGTCTCTCACTGACAGTGGGAATGAGATCTTTTCCAATCCTGAAGCGAAACTGGTCCTGCACGCGACCTTTCCTCAACACAATGCTCCTTGACTTTGCTGGCTTAAACTCCATCCTGGCACCTGCAATGATCTTGCAAAGATCTTCCAGAATCCACCGACCTTCTGGGAATGATCGTGCTGTTATGGTCAGGTCATCCATGAATGCCTTAACTGGAGCCTGCTGAATCCCATTTGCCAAAACCGCGCCTCTTCTAGGCTTCTCCACGGTCTTTACCAAGAGGTTCATTGCAGCAGCAAACAAGATGACTGAGATGGTGCATCCAGTTACAATGCCTTTTTCCAACCGCTGCCAGCTGGTGGTAAAGTTCCCACAGGTGAATCGCATCCTGAAACGGTTGAAATACTCCTGCAGGAGGTGCTGGACTTTCCCTGGGACATGGATATTGGCCAAAGGATATTGGCCAAAACTGGCTAATGTTCTCCGCCTTCTTCTCCTTTGGGATCAGGACCCCTCCTGCCCTACGCCATACTTTGGGCACAATCTTCCTCTGCCACACCATTCTCATGAGCTTCCAAAGAACCCTTAGGACACGCGGTGCATTCTTGTACACCTTGTATTGGACTCCATTAGGACCTGGGGCTGATGCCGCCCTTGCCCGTTGTACTGCCTTTTCCACTTCTCTCCAGATCGAAGGACCAGTCTCCATCTGATGTTCTGGTGAGTTGATTGGTGGGATGTCTGGTGGAATGGTCATCCGTTCATGCCGTCTTGGATCAGAGTGTGTCGCTTTCACGTGATCTTCCAGGTCTTTCCTTGCTACCTTCAGAAATCCACTTTTCTCTCTAGTGAAGAGGCTTTTCAATCCAGCGGATCCTCCTTTTTTGCCACAGCCCCTCCCCCCCAACGTGTCCACTGTCCCTGTTTACCAAGAGAAACTGCCTTGATCCACCTTGCTACTTTTTCCTGTCGGTGTATTTCCTCCACCACCAATGTCTTCCTTTCTGATGCCGTGGCTCTATTCCAGGCTGGTGGCCTAGTTGTTAACCCAAAGCCTCCCCTTCCCTGCTAGACATGCCCCACTATGTCCGCAAGTCTGAGAGTGGCTGCTGCCTCTTCCACCGCACTGGTTGGTGTCCATTTGCGGCCTGCCACCAAGGTTGGTGCATTGTTACTCACCATTGCATCACAAGAATCCATCAGTGTCATCTGGAGTCTTACTTTAGCACATTTGAATTCCTCCGTGAAACTGGTGAGGGGCAGTTTGAGGGCGCTATCTCCATAGAGGCCTATGGTGGTTAGGCATTGAGGCACTCCCAAGCCATTTCTTGATGCAGCCTGTGATTCCTTTTTCCAACTTCTCCACTGTTGAGATTGGGACCTCAAAAATGGTAAGTGGCCACAGCTCTCGGGGAAGAAGGCCAAACTGTAAACACCAGGCCTTCAGTCTTCCAGGGAGCTGAGTGTTGTTGATGGTCTGGAGCCCACTTCTGATTTCTTTCCGCAGCTGCTGTACCTGATCTTTATCCTTCAGGCTGGCGTCATACCACCTTCCAAGGCTCTTAACAGGCTGGTCAGACACTGTTGGGATGGGCTCCTCTCCAATGAAGAATCTGTAGTTGGAGAGCACTCCCTTGACAATGGAGATGCTACGTGACTTTGATGGCTTTATCTTCATTCGAGCCCAGCTGATGTTCTCTTCCAGTTTTCCAAGCAGTTTCCTGGTACATGGAGCTGTGGTGGTCAGTGTAGTGATGTCATCCATTAAGGCTCTGAGGGGAGGAAGACGTGTGCCCAAGTTAAGCTGCTGCCCACCAACTACCCATTTTGATGCCCGGATGATGACCTCCATTGCCATTGTAAAGGCTAAGGGTGAGATGGTACGTCCTGCCATGATGCCAACCTCCAATGATTGCCAAGATGTGGTAAAATCAGCAGTGGTAAAGCAGAACTGCAGGTCTTGGAAGTAGGATTTAACCAGGGTTCTAATGGTGTCCGGAATGTGAAAGAAGGTGAAGGCAGCCCACAGGAGTTAATGGGGCACTGACCCAAAAGCGAGGTCCAAAAAGACGACATGGAGGTCCTTTTTCCTCACCTTTGTGGTCTGGATCTGGTGCCAGATCATGCTAGAGTGTTCCAAGCATTAAGAACAGCGTGAGATTCCTGCTTTCTGTACTGATGTATTAATGTACTTATTCCTTTGAATGTATTCAGACATCCTTTTAGCAATGATGCTGAAGAAGATTTTACCCTCTACATTTAGAAAGGATATTGGCCAAAACTGGCTAATGTTCTCCGCCTTCTTCTCCTTTGGGATTAGGACCCCTCCTGCCCTACGCCATACTTTGGGCACAATCTTCCTCAGCCACACCATTCTCATGAGCTTCCAAAGAACCCTTAGGACACGCGGTGCATTCTTGTACACCTTGTATGGGACTCCATTAGGACCTGGGGCTGATGCCGCCCTTGCCCGTTGTACTGCCTTTTCCACTTCTCTCCAGATTGAAGGACCAGTCTCCATCTGATGTTCTGGTGAGTTGATTGGTGGGATGTCTGGTGGAATGGTCATCCGTTCATGCCGTCTTGGATCAGAGTGTGTCGCTTTCAGGTGATCTTCCAGGTCTTTCCTTGCTGCCTTCAGAAATCCACTTTTCTCTCTAGTGAAGAGGCTTTTCAATCCAGCTGATCCTCCTTTTTTGCCACAGCCCCTCCCCCCCAACGTGTCCACTGTCCCTGTTTACCAAGAGAAACTGCCTTGATCCACCTTGCTACTTTTTCCTGTCGGTGTATTTCCTCCACCACCAATGTCTTCCTTTCTGATGCCGTGGCTCTATTCCAGGCTGGTGGCCTAGTTGTTAACCCAAAGCCTCCCCTTCCCTGCTAGACATGCCCCACTATGTCCGCAAGTCTGAGAGTGGCTGCTGCCTCTTCCACTGCACTGGTTGGTGTCCATTTGCGGCCTGCCGCCAAGGTTGGTGCATTGTTACTCACCATTGCATCTCAAGAATCCATCAGTGTCATCTGGAGTCTTACTTTAGCACATTTGAATTCCTCCGTGAAACTGGTGAGGGGCAGTTTGAGGGCGCTATCTCCATAGAGGCCTATGGTGGTTAGGCATTAAGGCACTCCAAGCCATTTCTTGATGCAGCCTGTGATTCCTCTTTCCAACTTCTCGACTGTTGAGATTGGGACCTCAAAAATGGTAAGTGGCCACAGCTCTCGGGGAAGAAGGCCAAACTGTAAACACCAGGGGCCTCATGTATAAACGTTGCGTACGCACAAAATGGGCATAGAAATATGCGTACGCATTTTTCCACGTGCACATCGGGATTTATAAAAAATAAACTTGGCGTAAATAAGTGCGCACCGTAAGGATGCTCTTGACCGTGCGTACGCACTCTTTTAGAAGATTATGGGTTTTGGCGACACCGATGGTGAGCTGGAGTCAAATGTCTTTTTGCTCACTATTAGACAGAGAATCTAAAGAAAATTATACATCTACAGAAAGATAATACAAATATAATTTCACAAACCTATCACTTGAAGCAAACATCCATCCCTTTTAACTTAAATGCCGCGCCAGCACGCGCGTTCCGTTTAGTGAAACTGACGCACATATAGCCTATAATCTAACGGCAGATGGAGTAAAACCGTAAATCTTCATTATGAGTCCAAATCATAAATACAGTCCATATTCACAATAATAGTTTAAATAAATAAAAGAATGGTACTATGTTTTACTTCTGATATAAACATTTAGATTAAATATGCCATTCTCATTAATGGAGTTAAACTCTTAAACTACATGAAATCATTAGCCTACTGAGAAGTTACAATATAATATATATATAATAATATATATATATTCAATAAATAGAAATAGACCTATTTGTTGTGGATACATTGCTTTTGAACACTTTTCTTCTGGCATGCTGTGTTTTAATGTTTTAACTACAGATTGTCTGAGAAAACTGTTTCGTGCAATAATGCACAACCATGTCTATCTTCTTCCATTTAAAATCTCTTCCATTATCCATTAAAATAATAAATCAATTAAAAAATACTATTTGGCCAGTGGAAAAGATTGAGAAAAACTTTCTCTGAAATGTAATTTAACACTATTTGATTTATTCATTCAAAAAACAAGGCAAGGATATAGGCTACAAAAAAAAATGTTTGTAATAATGTGACGGCACATCCGCATTTCAATATTTTCCTAACGTCTTGTACCGTTAAACTTGGTATCACGTGGATGAATAATCATATGCAAATGATATGCAGATGAGGATATGCATAGTAAAACTAGGCGTTGTAATCTCCATATATGGTTATTTCGGGGAGGAGACGCACGTGCGCATAATCTCCCGCTGACTGGGATTTATAAAGTGAATTCTGCGCAGCTTCTGGCGTACGAACGGTTTTATAAATCTGAAAACTTTTGTGCGTACGCAAATTCTGCCTTATGTGCGTACGCACACTTTAAGGATGAAATCTACGCAAAGTTTTATGCATGAGGCCCCAGGTCTGGGACATTTAACTTATGTTTTGTTTACTTTAAAAATACAAATTTTAGACACTTGGCACATGGAAAAACACCAACTGCTTAACTCCAATAAAGCCAGTTGCTGTGAAAATAGGTTGCGTTTACGTACTATGATTATTAGGGTAATCTGCTGGCCTCACAAAACGACAGCATGTTTTTCATTCAGTTATCGGCAAGTTTTTGGCAAGAACTGCCCAAAAATCTGATAAAACCAAGGCCTGTCATTTTCTACTAAAGAAACAAAACCGTAATAAATAGGGGTGTAACGGTACATGTATTTGTATTGAATCGTTTCGGTTCGAGGCTTCCGGTTCGGTACGTATACAAACGAATGATTGCTTGGACCATTTTTCTTGCCGGCAAAATTCGTGCTGGCGCGGCCAACACAACGTTGCGCAACATCAAATGGAAAGCATAATGAAAGCGAAACGAAACTGCGCTATGTGCTTCACGGATCGTTTCTCAGTTCGGACCAGCAACATCTGTGCAGCGCGAGCCGATCTCAATCAAGCAACACTGTTACCACACAGCGCTAAGAGATCCAGTAAAGAAAACATTTGAATTGCCACTGAGGTAATAACATCACTGCAAGATCTAGTGAGAAGCATTCACATTTCTCCATTATTAACCGTAGATCTCTATTAGATCAAACAGCGGTGTCGTGGAAACCAGGAGAAACATTGTGCCGTGATTGAACTAGTGTAATACTTTACGTCCACAGATCAGCAACATTCACCATGGATTTAATGTAGTAACACTAACTGTAACCAGTTTGGCTGGAATGGTGAAATGCTTTCAAGTACTTCACACATCTTTTTCTAGCACTTCAAAATTCAAATATTATATAAATAAATATACATTTAAATGTTATTTTTAATTTGATGACCAAATTTCTTCATCCTTCAAAGATGACCCCCATTTATAAACCTGAAAGTTTCAAGATCTACTGTAGGAAAAATCACTTATTTAAAAAAAATGTCTTTGAACAAATAGGACATTTCTCTGGCATTTCTTTCTTTTTGCTGTATCGAAAACGTACCGAACTGTGACTTTTGTCTACCGTTACACCCCTACTAATTAATAATATAAGATTTAAATTGCACTTAGGAACATTCTTATGAACTTTTAATTTAAGGTATTTTATACAGAATTGAGTTACTGCCTGATGGGAAGAAAGGTATAGCGGCTCTACCCTTCAAACATGGCCTATGTGGCCACACACAACTTATCTGCTGACCATGAGTTTAGCATTGACAACAATGCACCTGTTCACTAATTGCACATGAGTGCAGTGATGTGACCATTAGCCTGTTTAATGTAAATTATTTTTCCATCGCATGCATACTTAATGTCTTTCTGTTCTGCAGCAGCGCGGCTTATTATACTGCTGATTTGTTGAATTTTGGGCTTCTGCTCCTTTTGTGATGTTAATACTTGATGTCGGATCTCTGTGGAGGTGATTTTCTGTTGCCCAGTTACGTGTTCGGATCTGGCCTTTAGGTAGAGCATTGCCTCATTACAGCATCTTGAGCTCGTTATCTCTCACTTTCCATCCTCTGGCCTTTAATAATGCATCCACAGGTGAGGTGCCGCATCATTCTTAAATGTCTGCTGTTTGTCATCCTGCTCTGGTGTGTCTGCCCTGTGTCTGTGAACGTTGTTTTCAAGCCTTCGCATTTAATGCAGCTCACACACATTCACACTACAGTAACAAGGTAAAGTGAACAAAGAAACCATCTCCTGATTAACTAAAGTGGTAACACTTTAATTAAAGTTTATACATAGATAATGGTATTACCGGTCACATTCATTATTATAATACATTATTATGCATTACAGTCTTTAAAGGTGAAAACATGTAAAGTATCTTAATATTACTTTATAGAAAGATACAAAAAATGAATAAAAGATTCCAAATGTTATTCATGTTTTATCCTAGGTTTGGCTCAAAAGTTGGAAAAAAATGCCATTTTGGCCAGACTATTAATGCTTGAAGAAGTGTTTGATGCCATTGTCCTCTACTTCATTGGGTTGGACAAATAAAAAAGCCTCTCTTTTGTCAGCAAGCTTTGAAAACCCAATTACAGCGCGTCAGGCTGCTTGAGTCTTCTGCTTCTGGTCATTTGAAACTAAAGAAAAAAAAGAGAAAAATGGTGAAACTGAGATGGAAAATTATTTCTGGGATGATTCACATCGCTGTGCTATTCTATTTATTTCTGGTTAGATAAATAGGAATGCATAAATATTGTTTTCTTTTTAAACTCACAAGGCTCATAAATATTTCACATCATCCTTTAACCAAAGAAAATATAGCCAGATATAAATCACAAATATTCTCTATATTCATTGCTTTTTATTTATTGATAATTACCCCCCACCACCACCCCAACATTATAAAGGAAGATTTTTTTTCTCCATTTAACGTTTCAACAAAAACTCAAAACTCAAAGTCTATCTCAGCTTGCTCATTGGAACATTAGCTATAAACTTGAATTTGTTTATACAGGAAATATTAATAAATTGGACTAGTTGAATTACGATCAGGTGGTAATAAGCAATAGTAGGTCAAGCTTATGATGGGAACCTAAACACTTCCTCCATTGGCACTAACTCTTAGGCCCCCGTTTACACCTGGTGATGTGTTTTGGTCGATAGGATCACAAGTGGGCGACGCTAAATACAGGTGAAAACGGGGTCTAAAACATTTTGAGTTTGTCCACTTTCAACCACTTCCAGAGGTAGTCCAAACACATTAGACTAGATTGCTTTCATTCTGCAGACTCTCATGTGGTCAAAGGTGTTCGAACAGTCACAAAAGACGACCCTCTCCACCTACTGACTTAATGTGTAAGCATTATGGGAATGTGTTAGTGTTAGTCAGATCGTTTGGTGGAGACCCAAGCTTGGTTTAAAAATGAAAAACATTCCATACACAATGATCTCTCACCATTCCTGATTTCTAACACACTCATAGCATTCAACATGATCCTGCGGCTGTCAAAGCAGAAACCAAAGGCGATGCTCCGTATGTGATTTTATTGTCTCCAGGCACACTCGTATGTAAATTCTGCAAGCTTCTTTTGTCCATTAGATTGAAAGAAAAAAAAAACATACATTTACCCTTCCATAGACCCTACCCTCCAAGAAATCAGGACAGAAGTGGTTGAAAGTGGACAAAAGAGAGAAATTAAACGTGTAAATGGGTATGTGTCTCCCTCGTCTACTTGTGATGCAAAATGCTTCTTAATACCAGGTGTAAACAAGGCCTGAGAAAATATCTTAACTAAAATTCTGCTTGTTTCAAGTAAAGTGAACTCTTTTGAACTTGTTTAATTTTTTATTAAGTTTCCCTTTTATGGTCTTTTTGTTTTTAAGGAAATAAAACAGCAATTGAAGAACATTGAAAATGCGGTATTGTTTTGTGTGTCAGGGCATTTCAAATGGACTTTTAAGTTATTCTAGACAGTCTTTAAAATTAGACTGAACTACCAACGCATTCTCACCCCAAGGCGTCACCTTTGACCATGCTTCAATATTTGACGTTTTAGGCGCCCTTTAGCGTCACTTACATGACGCGATCCTACGGCGTCATCTAACTGACGCTAAAGGAAAGCGTCAGTTAGAGGACGCGGTTAGGTTTAGGTGTGGGGTGGGGGTAGGGTACACGCGATCCTAGGGCGTCATCTAACTGACGCTAAAGGGCACCTAAAGCGTCAGATATTGAAGCATGTCCAAATGCTTCCCAAGGCGTCAGTTAGGTGACGCCTTGGGGGTGAGAATGGGCTGGAACTACACATAATCTCTCTTTGTGTGTTGAACTAGGGGAAATGTGTTAGCGTGTCATTTTAATTCTCTAATTTAACTTTAAAGGGACACTTTACCAATTTGAATTAAGCTTTGTATCTTTAGAAACCGACATAAAAAAAAATCTTAATTTTGCATCATAATAAGCAGGAAGTCAGATTTCATTGAAAAGTGTAGAGACTACAAACTTAGCTCCTCATTATTCAAGGGTGTGGGTCCCACTCACCCTACAGGCCTATTACAGATCAGTGGGTGGGACTTCACTTGCAGAAACTGAAATCAATATCCGCCATCTTGTTTTTGGAAGCTAAGTTAACAAGCGCTGTGGAGATGGGAAGTATGATAATGACGGAAGAAACTAAACATGATATGGAAGAAGAGGATTTTGAAATTCTGCTGCTCAAATCCCATGTTCGTGGCTATCTTTACGAGCTGCAGTGTACTGAAGAGCAGCTGGGGCTGATGGAGGAACAGGAGGCGGCTGCCTGTCGCGGTCGAGGAGCCCGGACTGGCTCGAGCTGAGGCGGACTACTGGTACCAGTGCTCTCGCTGTAAACTACGAACACAGAGTCCGTCTGTTGCTGAGAATTTCATCAATGGCAATCTCTGAATCAGACGAGCACACAGACGTTTGTGTTGTGATGTGAACCATCCTAGTTTCGCCTGACTGAACATCCAGGTATCATGCAGCAATTCACCATATAGAAAGAAAGACAAACGAGGAGTAATTCACTAATGAGTTTGCCAATGTAACGTAAATGGGGTTTGTTGTTGTGGGAAAGAGGGCGGGAATCTGCGAACATTTAAACATTTTAATAGTTAAATGAACAAAAACAAAACAAAAGTATAAGCCAGCAGTCCCACATTGACGACTGTTGTCTACACACAACAGACTCTCTATCTGCCGTTTATGCTCCTGCTCCTCCGTGAGAGATACGAGACCTGTCGGTGCGTCTCTGTCTTTCATTATCACTCACGCCACCGGCCTCGCTCTGTCCTCTCACGCCACTCTCACGTCCCTCGTCCTGCTCGTCAGAGCCAACTAACTAGAAATCTTGTGTGAAATGAATTTCAAACTCTGGTGACAGCTAACGTTAGCCTTGTTGACAAAATAATGATTTCTCTTATGCGTGCGCAGTTCCGGATTAGTGGCTTGCGGAGCTGTGCAATGTGATGCATTGTGGGAGTTGTTGTCTTACATACAAATGTGCCCTTCGGTTATTTTCTGTCTTTTCTCGGTCAAGAGGGCAACAAATTCAAAAAATATTTTACATTTCGACTTCATATATGATCCACTTTCAATAAAGATTAATGTTGAAATGGGTGAAATTTTCCTTTAATTTTCCCCTGTGGCTTCATTATGAACCCCAAAGCATTTGTGAACACCAGACAGGAAAAAGACATAGTGAGAAAAAAGGAAAAGGGGTGGAGATGATGAAAAAGGTAAGTGATAGATGAGGGAAAGACAACTTGACTCTGTTGGTGGCATTGCAGTGTAGGTGAGTGACCTTGTTCAGATTGATGAGAGGAGGTCACAGCACCGCTTCAGTCTGCCCTAAACCCCCTTCTCTCCTTCTCTCCCTCTCTCTCTCTCTCACACACACATACACACACTCACGTTGTGTTTTCATGTTTTATGGGGACTTTCCATTGACATAATGATGTTAATACTGGAAACTGTATATTCTATTCCTTTACACTAACCATAACCCTAAATCTACCAATCACAAAAACATTTAGATTTTTTGGCATTAACGCACATACAAAATAAATAAATAAAAAACATCACTTAGTGTGATTTATAGGCCTAAGCTGTTTTCCTTATGGGGACCAAGGATTTCGGATGTTGCCACATTTGTAGGGATATTTTGTCCCCATAATGTAGGGTTAATATGGGTTTAGGATTGTTGCATTGTTCCAAATAAATAGAGATACACACAAAAACATAAAAAATAAATAAAAATAGATTCACAATTTTTTTTTTTTTTTTTTTTTTTTTTTTTTTTTACAAATGAGTTTTATGTCACAAACACAACTCTGCCTGGTATTGATTTGTTTCTGTGCATTTGTAAATCCCCTCACAGGTTGTGGATTCTGAAACACTTCTAGCATCGACGTGCAGACAAATCCACAAATAAGTGGACTCCACCCACAGTTTACTCAAGCCAATCAGATAACGGCCTAACAGAGCTGACCAATCTTTAGACACCAAGGCTAAAGAAATCACCAAAATCATGGTTGCCATGAAATAACTTTGCTCGTTCATCTGTATTGGCTTCAATAGAAAGTTTAAGGCTAAGGTCCATACAATTGACACAGTATAAGATGTTTAAAATTTGAAATTAGTTAGAGTTAAGGCCCGTACACACCGGGACGAATATCAGCGCGCGTTATTCGTCAGCATTTTTCAACGCGTTTTTTGTGTTCACACCCAAGCGTATTTCGCTGAGGATGAGCCGAGTGAACATGCAAATTCATTCCCTGACATTAGATGGCGCTTAATGTAAAACAAAAATAAATATAGCTGCGAGCAGCGATGGCGGGCCCAAGCCGGTGGCACCGCAACCCCTGGCTCCTTTAGTTACCTAAAGGCACCGGGGTGGCGGTGCCGAAGGCTTTGGCCCTTTCATGATTAAATGTTAAAACGGCTTGCCATAGTCTGTCATTTTGACTAGTCACAATTATGTTACAGATATCTTAAATGATAATACAAACTATCCAAAATGTAATTACGACTAGACAGAAAGACATTGTTGATATCTACAATGTTAATTTCCGGATAGGCAAACTTAGCTTTTAAATGTTAAAAGGGCTTGCCATACACGGACGTAGGCTCAGAGAGAGTCTCACCATATTCAAACCAAAATATCTGACTTCCTCTTGGTCTGAGCTAATGACTATGAATTAGAAAGTTGTCTGGCTTGAGGAGTACAATGTATATAACGATTTTTGTAACTGTAGATAAAAATAACAACCCCACTTTTGTCAAAAGGTGGCGCTATTTAGTCCCTGCACCATGCCCGTTTCTGAAACTTTGCACATGTCTACTGGCTAATAAATGTGATGTGTCTGTTGAGTTTCATGCAATTTCAAGCATGCTAAGAGTCTCAAAAGCATCCTAAAATAATTTCAAAGTTTGAAGCTTTGCCACGGCAACAGTTTAAAAGATATCAAGAATCCATTCACAGGTCTACATCTACCGTATGTTTACATTATACAGATGAAGTTTTTCATCTGTTTTTCATCATTATACAGATGAAGTTTTTCATCTGTTTACATTATACAGATGAAGTTTTTCATTCATATTATTACATGCAAGCGTGTTTGATTTATGGACCAAGTTTTCGGACCCCGTTCCAGGGGGCGCTGTCTAGCCCCCCTGCCACGCCTAGGTACCATCTTCAGCCCGGGCCTGATGGCAGTGGGATATGACCTGTGTGCAAAGTTTCAAGAGTTTTCAAACCCGTTAAGGGCCTCAAAAGCCATTAAGAGTCTCAAAATCATCAAAAAAAAAAGAATTTTAAAGTTTGATGCGTTGCCACGGCAACAGTATCAAAGATATCAAGAATCCATTCACAGGTCTTCATCTGCCATGTATTTACATTATACAGATGAAGTTTGAAGCAAATCGGGTAAAAATAAGAGGTTGATTTCAAAGCATTTTGAAAGTGACACACTTCCTGCTGCCAGTTGGTGGCGCTATAACTTTGACTCGAAATAGTCACATCCATGTGATCGTCCTCTTACAGGGAACACACTGATGAAGTTTCATCAAGATATGTTAATGTATGCTGAAGTTATAACACACTTCCTGTTTCACGTTTCTCGCCATAATTTTGTTTCCTCGCCACGGCCAAACCGTTTGAGATATCAAAAATCCCCTCACAAACTTTCATCCTCAATGTCTTGACTTCTTGCACACCGAGTTTGGTTGTGATTGGTAAACACATGCGTTGTAATTTGATATATTTCTCCTAGGACAACTATTCAAACAACCCATAATTCTCAACTTCCATTTTAATTGTCGTAAAACTTAGAGCACGAAAGTTGTTTGGCCTGATGTGATCTATAATTGTACCGAGTTTCATATTAATTCACGCAAGTGTGTTTGATTTATGGACAAATGTTCGAATCCCAGTCCAGGGGGCGCTGTCGAGCCGCCCTGCCACGCCCGATGACCAGCTTCAGCCCGGCCCTGATGGCCATGGGTTCTGACCCGTGTGCAAAGTTTCAAGAGTTTTAGAGGATGTTAAGGCCCCCGAAAATGCCAGAGAAGTCGCACACAGCAAATAAAGGGTTAAAATTAACCTGACAGGCGCCCCTCCTCTCACTCACACAGAGAGACACTGAGAGACTGGCAAAATTCTAAGATTTTCTCTACATTCAAACAAAGATATCTGACTTTCTGTGGGTCCTAGCTAATGAGTGTCAATTAGAAAGTTGTCCGGCTCGAGGAGTACAATATACATACTGATTTTTGTAACTGTAGATAAAACTAACAACCCCACTTTTGTCAAAAGGTGGCGCTACTGAGCCCTCACCACACCCGTTTCTGAAACGTTGCACATGTCTACTGGCTAATAAATGTGATGTGTCTGTCGAGTTTCATGCAATTTGAAGCATGCTAAGAGTCTCAAAAGCATCCTAAAAGAATGGTGAAGTTTGATGCGTTGCCATGGCAACAGTTTCAAAGATATCAAGAATCCATTTACAGGTCTTCATCTGCCATGTATTTGCATTATACAGATGAAGTTTGAAGCAAATCGAGTTAAAATTAGAGGGTGATTTCAAAGCATTTTGAAAATGACACACTTCCTGCTGCCAGTTGGTGGCGCTATAACTTTGACTCACAATAGTCACATCCATGTGATCGTCCTCTTACAGCGAACACACTGCTGAAGTTTCATCAAGATCGGTTGATGTGTGCTGAAGTTATGATACACTTCCTGTTTCACGTTTCTCGCCATAATTTTGTTTCCTCGCCACGGCCAAACCGTTCGAGATATCAAAAATCCCCTCGCAAACTTTCATCCTCAATGTCTTGACTTCACGCTGACCGAGTTTCGTCGAATTTGGATCAAAGCTCTAGGAGGAGTATTAAAAATTCCATTGCGAGTGTTTTACGAACAACCCTAAATAGCCGACTTCCTGTTGGGCTGGGGTAAAAAGTAAAAGCACGAGGTATAGATGAAACGATGAGATCAACGTGTGTACCGAGTTTCATATTATTACATGCAAGCGTGTTTGATTTATGGACCAAGTGTTCGGACCCCGTTCCAGGGGGCGCTGTCTAGCCCCCCTGCCACGCCCGGGTACCATCTTCAGCCCGGCCCTGATGGCCGCGGATTCTGACCCGTGTGCAAAGTTTCAAGAGTTTTTGAGCATGTTAAGGGCCCCAAAAGTGCCCGAATAGTCGTATAAATAATAATAATAATAATAAATATAGCTGCGAGCAGCGATGGCGGGCCCAAGCCGGAGGCACCGCAACCCCGGTTCCTTTAGTTACCTAAAGGCACCCGGGTGGCGGTGCCGAAGGCTTTGGCCCTTTCATGATTAAATGTTAAAACGGCTTGCCATACTCTGTCATTTCGACTAGTCACAATTATGTTACAGATATCTTAAATGATAATACAAACTATCCAAAGTGTAACGACTAGACAGAAAGACTTTGTTGATATCTACAATGTTAATTCCGGACAGGCAAACTTAGCTTTTAAATGTTAAAAGGGCTTGCCATACAGGGACGTAGGCTCAGAGAGAGGCTCACCATATTCAGACCAAAATATCTGACTTCCTCTTGGTCCGAGCTAATGACTATGTATTAGAAAGTTGTACGGCTTGAGGAGTACAATGTATATAGCGATTTTTGTAACTGTAGATAAAACTAACAACCCCACTTTTAAGTATATATATGGTGCCTTTAGTGTTATTCTGCACGACGTGCAAAAACTTAACCCCCGCTTTTTTAAGTATATATATATATATATATATATATATAAAGAGGGTTATTCTGCACGACGTGCAAAAACTTAACCTCCGCATTGACTGTCGAAGAGAAGTGTGCAGAAGAGCTTGCATCAGTGAGGGCTTTGCAAAATATATATACATACAAACACACACACACACACACATATAAATGAGGTTAGTGTTTTACAATATTAAGGAAAGCAAATGTATTGAAATATAGCACATTAATTTTAAATTCATTCAGCTTCAATTACCAATTTGTAGTTTACCAATTTATCTTACTTTTATTTAAAGCAAACTATACATTTAAAAGGGGGGGGGGGGGGGGGCAAGTCAAGTCAAGTCACAGGCTATGTCAAGTCAAGTCAAGTCTTGTAGTAGGTTAAGTCAAGTGCAAGTCAAGTCACCTTATTATTTTAATTTTACATGCAGAATCTGATCTTAATAAAATGAAAAGACAAGATAAGTATTTGCCAGTAAATTACAATAATTTGCATTGTAAATACTCATGTTCAGTAAAATACACCATGGAATCAAACAAAATTGTAACTTCATAAAATTATTTATTTTTCACTTCTGCCAACAGTGTGTTTGAAATGTTTTAAATTTTCAACATTGAGTCCATAAAACAAATAACAGCTTAACATCCTACAGACTCTCTGAACACCTTCCTCTCTCTCAAACACAGTTTACAAACAATATTAAACTTTGTTACATTTCTCTCTCTCTCTCTCTCTCTCTCTCTCTCTCTCTCTCTCTCTCTCTCTCTCTCTCTCTCTCTCTCTCTCTCTCTCTCTCTCACACACACACACACAGTGGCGGTTCTAGACCATTTCAACTGGGGGGGCCAAGCTGGGGCCAGTTGTACTGTTAGAGGGGCCAGTTACATTTAGACCTTATCATTTTCTGCACTGCACTGAATGCATAAATAAGCAAAATACCATGTTTATAATTATCCAACAATTTGCATTTGCATTATATTTTTACATTTGCATTACATATATCAGTCTGTATTTGAATTTCCATTTTATTTTTTTACATTGAATATACAGTATGTATATATATATATATATATATATATATATATATATATATATAATTTTTACAAATTAATCTACGATTTTTGTGGGTTTTTTTTTTTTTTTTTTGCAAAAAGATCAGCAAATTATCCTCTAAACTGGCCTTTTTAGGGGGCTTTCCTCTCAGGGTGAATGAGCTTTTTTATAATTGTTTTTTTCCTGACATCTTTGAAAGACAGAAGCAATAATTAATGCATCCTTGGCCAGGATATAATTATAAAATATGACATGATTTTAAAAGTGACCTATAATATCGACTATGCAATACACTTTAATTTATCTAGTGCTAATAAAATTATTAAGCCTATTTGGAGAGAGAGATGTTTATAATGTGACAATATGTCAGTCATCGTGATTCGTGTAATAAGATGACTAGGCCTAGACTACTTGTTCTGAGCAGGTGTTGTCAGTGAACAGGCTGTAAAACTGTTGTCTAAGTTACAGACTGATACTAATTAAATGGGAAACGAATCGATTACCTAACGTAACCTCGGTTCTCTCTAGATGAGGGAACGAGCATTGCGTAAGCTAGCTTACGCTACGGGAAAGATTCATCTTACATCAGTCAAGTTGTCATAGTTTTTGTCAAACAAGTTGTGAATTTGTTGTAACATTAAAACAGGAGATCATGACTTACTCCGTGCTCCAAGTGATGTTCGGAGCTCCAGTGATTAGTTTCATCTGTGGGACGGGTGAAGAAACTTTCGGAAGATGTTGTAACAGAATCATATGAACAATTCCAGGATATGCTTTTTTTCATTGGTTGTTGCGTTAAATTTTACCCAGATACAATAGTGCCCTTTTCTGATTGGCTATTAAGTAGCACTTCTCTTTTTTGATTGGCTGATGCGTAGCAGGGTCGACTGCTGAACTCCAGGCGAGACGCGCTTGATTCTCACGTGAGAGCGGCGCGGCCAGAGAAATTGCGTATATTAAATATATTATTAATAGTTTTTCCGCATGAGAAATACAATGTGTGACGGGAGTGTGAGACAAAAGACTGAAACGAGTGACTGTCATGCTCAATGCGTGACACACTATAAAAAAAATATTTCACACTGACTCCACAATTTAGGGGGGCCACAAGGGGGTCCAAGCTTGTTGTCGCAGGGGCACTGGCCCCCCCAGGCCCCCGCCTAGAACCGCCACTGCTCACACACACGCACACACACACTTTCTCTCTCTCTCAAGAAGCAAAAAACATGACTGCTAAAGGTTGTATCAGCGATGGCGGGGGTAACATCACTTAACATCACGAGTGATATTCCC